>JAHLJT010000631.1:13461840-13624704 GCA_031308135.1 Acheta domesticus | reverse complement strand
AGATTTACTAACTGAAACAGAATTCACATCAGGATTAGCAAGAGGAGCAATGTCTAGGGCTCTTGCCCGGAGTGAAAGAAAATCTAAAACATTTTGCAATGGAACAATATCATTTTTTGCTTTAGCAAGGAAAAATGCTTCCCTTGTTTTGTTATCCAATTTACTGAGCACTAAAATTGTACTATTATTTCAGCCATAGGGACTGTAGTGGGAACTGCTGACATAGATAGCCAGTGAGAAGTTACTACATTGTGCAATTCTCTTAAGGAAGAGGCATCACCAATTTTGAGGGAAAGAAAGGAGAAGAGAGCATGAATGTGCTCTTCTAAACTTTTTGATTTATCATCGTAACGATCTCTTAATAAAGTCCAGGCCTGTTGAAAGGATCTGTCTGATACTGTGAGCACAGAAATCAACTTCAGAGGTTCGGCCTCGAGACTACTCATTAAATGCACCAACTTTTGCGAGTCCGGTATCTGTACCTGATTAATGACTAATTGAGTAAACAAATCACGAAAACGTTGCCAATTTCTATACCTTCCATCAAATTTTGGAATTTTAATGCTCGGTAGCGAGGCAAGATGACACGCCGAGGCAACAGTAGGAGGCTTTTCAAAGGGCTCGTATTTTTCATTCAATAGCTGTTTAACTGCCAAGTAAGCATTTTCACATTGCGAAAAATTTTGTTCATGAATCGTGGCAAAGAACTCTGTGGAGCTGATCGCATCCATTTTAAGAGCCTCGATATCCTTCCAAACCTCTCATAACCTGTCTCGCAAGCACGCGAGACTTGCTAGCGTTGCCGGTTGCAAAGCGTTCAAATTACCTTCAATTCGTGAAATCTCCCAAATGGCAAGACTCCACCTTTGTGACAATCTTAATTCAACTGCACCGGGCACCTTAGCCCGTACTTTGGACTGAGACATGGTTAAATAAGCTTGCTTACTAATGCAAGGAACTGAAATAATTCACAATAGCATTTAAAGGGTATCAAATTTCATACGCGAAAAACCATCTAAAAATTTAAGTACAGACATGTATTAGTTAAATGGAAGTCAACACCACTTTCATAAGTAAAATGAGCTATGTAACTATCGTCAAAATGCATTTAACCCTACAAACTGAGAACCTGAGAATCAGGGACGTGAAATATGAGGTTAGATATTCTGCATAAGATTTGCAGGAATTGGAAACGCATAACCAAGAACATGCTTTTAATTTGCACCATACAAACCGCATAAAACAAAGCGAACATAACACAAGTAAATGTTAACAACAGCACTGCTAATGATTCTACTGTAATTCTGTTTTGTTTTATTATTAAGAGACCACGACAACACGGCGCTTCGCGGCGTGGCTAAGCCCTCGCGGGGTCAGTGTTACCAACGAACGAACGAAATATTCGTTCCCGGGTTTCAAGGCACCATAAAATGTCAAAGAATACAAAAAAATCTTTAACAATTTCACAAAACTCTTGCAATGTTGCGAAACACACACTGACCAAGCGATGCTACCTGACTAACACAGAAAGAAAAACCAAATGAATGTAACATTGAAAGGTTACGAGGCACACATGGCTGGGTTGTCGAACCACATCACTGTCACAGCACCACAGTTCCTACAAATTACACAGCTGTCTAGTAGCGGGTCTCAAATGCAGAAAGCGTGAAAAATGCCCTTCACCGCCGTGGATGCTTCATGCTCCCAGTCCACCATAGCTCCTTCCGCTTGGCCCACACTCCACCAGCTCTGTCGCCCGCTGTCCACCCGTGTTCTGGCGCTGCCCCGGGTTCAGGCCCCGGGCAGGGCGCAGGGAGGCGGGCAGCCGGCTAGCTGGCGGCGGGGGGCGGACGCAGGCGGGGGGAGAGATACGGGCGGCGACGGCGCGATGGTGTTGGTGGCGGCGGTGACGGTGGCGATGTAGTGACGTCACCGGTGTCGGCGGCGAGGGTAGCTGATTGCAACCTGGCCGGGCGGCGGAAGAACTGTCACATGCTTCAAGGCGCGGGGAAACAATGATTCAATTAATGTTTTCATTCCATTTCATTGATTGATTGATTGATGATTGATTTTTTTTAAGTGGGACGCGCGAACTTTGGAGTTGGCGCCCCCATAACACACTGGTGTAGCATGGAACTCCCATAATTTAGCGGGATTACCGCAAGGAGTGCCCAGGTGGGCGGAAGTCGCAGGAACTTGTCCGCACCGACCGAAATGTGCCAACACCTCCCTCTCATACTCCCCTCCCTCTCCTGCTCCCCTCCCCCACGCCTGCTCCCCTCCCCTCTCACTCTTGCTCCCCTCCCACTCCTGTCCCCCTCCCTTTCTCCTGCTCCTCTCCCCTCCTTCTCCTGCTCCCTCCCCCTCTCTTTCACCCCTCACCACCTCTCTCTGTTCCCCGAAAGACATCTCCGAAGGAGCAGCTGTCGCAGCAATTTGGAGAGAGAGATCTACAGTGATCGGAAAACGATGTTTCGAAGGATAAATATGGAAATGGTGTTCTCAAGACTCCAAATTATAACGATAGTTTATTTCTAAAACCTTGTGTCTTAATTTCTGTTCTTTTGTTCAGATTCGACCGAAGTAGAAATGGGAAAATACCAAGAAACCATGTAGTCATTTACAAAACGAGGGTGACGGTGATAAATGAACAGCTGTTGGGAATGAGATGCATAGAGCTGTGAAGTGGCTGGCAAGTTTAGATCACATGATGCTTACATGGGATTGAAATAGACTCACTACGTATTATGATCAAGTTATTCGTTGACTAGGTTACTTATGGCAGCCAATTGTTTGTTCAATGGTTATACTTTAAACTGATTTAAAACATCACTCAACTTGCTCAAAAATGACATTTCACTATCACACAACACATGCAGAGAGCACAATGTGAAGATTGTTAATAGATTTGCGTGAAATCTCTCTCTATGAAATATTCAAGCAGAAGTGGTAGACAAAATACTTGAATAGAAGCTGCTAATGAGATAAACTCAACAATAAAAAGCATTACCCTATTTCAAACGAAACAATAAATATCTTCGGCATAAAAGGAATTGCAATTACTTCTTATATCTTCCTTCAGTCGGAAGATTGGAGCTTGTCGCGCATAGGGGGGATGTACCTGGGGAGGGAAATCGCGCCAGCGGACGTTTGGATCTGCACCGGATCTCATGTTTCAGCGGGGGAGTAAGCCACCGCCTCCTGTAATACGCAATGCAGTGCACTTGCGGAAGTAAAGACCATAGCAGCTGACAGGCGCGGACCCACACAATAATGTATCATTCAATTGAATGTATCAGTCAAACTCGTATGTCCGTCGCTCTCGCACTTTTGAACCACAGTGCGTCGGCAGGCGGGTCAGGACAGCTCCCGAACGTCCAATATATTCACGTGCTGCGGCCCAGAATCGACGTGCTTGTTTTTGGTTCCCTCTTTGTATCTCGGCGCCGTGCCTTCCCCGTTGCAGACGTAACGAAACGAGAGTTCTCCCGAGCGCTGGTGCTAGCAGACCGCTCCGCTTCTCCCCTCCCCGCCCCACCCCGCCCCCGGCCACACTCCTGCCTCGCCCCCGGCCCCTCCCCGCCTCTCTCCGCCCGCTTCTCCCCGCCCCGCCTCTCCCCGCCCCGCCTCTCCCCGTCCGCCTCCCCCGCCCTTCCCGCCACGGCCTCCCACCCCCGCTCCTCCAACCCCTTCCCCGCCCCTCTCCTTCGCGCACCTCCCCGTTTCTTCCCACCCCTCTCCGCCCCGTCCCTCCCACCCGCCACGCCCCTGCCGCTCCTTCCGGTCCCTTCCTCCCCGTCCCGCCCGCCACGCCCTCACCGCCTTGCCCCGACCCGGTCCCGCTCTCCTCTCCTCGCCTTGCCCCATCCCGCTCCGCGCGGCCCGTTCTCCCCGCCCGCTCCGTCCGCCCCGCCCGCTCCGCCTTGTCCGCCCCGCCCTCTTTCCCCAGCCCCTCGGAATTCCGCGTGTGTTCGCTCGAGCGACTGGACTGCAGCGAGCGTTTCCCCGCGACGCGCCGCCGCCAGCGGTTTTATTCCCCGCGTGCGACGCGCGCCCGAGCAGAGAGGCGCCTTGCGAACGGAAGTATCGGGCTGACGGAATTGTACCGCAGGGCGACGTCACGGCCGTGCAAAAAGACGCGTTGAACGCAAGTATCCGTACAACAAGACGGCTTGACGGAATTGTACCGCGGAGTGTTATCGCGTAAAGCGTATGTTCCAAGTGTTCTTATGATTGATGATCACAAGAACTATAATGTATTTGATGGTTTACTAGTTCATTGCTGTGTGTTTACGGACCTGAAACAAAACACGTAATGGTATACTTAATACCCTTCCGGGCCTTTCAGATTATTTATGCCCTCGGGCCTTTTGAATACTTTATGGCCCCCTCTAATACACGTCATATACAGTTTTTACTGTTTTTTTGACAAATAAATAAATAAATAAATAATACCAACACAACACATACAACATTTTTATCAATTCCATTTTTCAAAGTTAAGATGTAAGCAAATACAATAAATGAATGGCATGAGGTTCAAATAAGTAAAATAAATCGTTATAAACTTTATTTTGCTTCATTGATATGAAAATTGCAATTTTGGAATGTTCTCGGGAATTTATCATTACCATCAGTCGCTCACATTTCACTGTTACGTTGTAGCGATCCTGAGCTCGCTCAGTCACTATTTGGCGATAAGAAAGACCTCGTCTGCGTGCTTCGCCGCGCGATTACGTAACCCGTCGCCTTATCAGCGGTCGCTGGAGGGGTGGCGGGGGGGAAGACATTTGTCCCCCCCCCTACGCGGAAAAGAAGGGGTTGTAACCGCGGTGTGAGGAGAGTGCGCAGAATGTTTCGAGAAGCGGCAGCGTGAGGTAGCAGCGTGAATTTGGAAGCTGATGGTGTGGGGCCGCGAGCTCCAGTTAGCGAGAAAGAGGTTTGGCCCAGTGGTGGCTAAATTCACACCGCAGATGCGCGTTCGACGGAGGCATCTGGTCTTGGAGTAAGACGTGGTTACAGAGAGAACCCGTGCTTAGGCCCAAGACAGAGCGTCGGCAGCCGCATTAGTTCGCTGTGAGTTGTGCGCTGGTGGCGAACGCCACGGCCACCGAAATAAGGTCGGTGTTAAAGACAAAACAATTTTGTATGTGATACTATAAAAAGTAATGAGAATTTGGAAGCAATTGACTGTAGAATGCAGGTTGAAGTGTTGTTCCTGTAGTTCACTGTCAGATTGTTTAATATTTTTTTTGGCCATTAACACTCTTGCATAATGTATGATATACCCGACCATTGGTATTTCCATAATCATTGTGGACTATTTTCGAAAGATATTTGAAGTAGTGTGTCTTTCTAAGGGGAGAACATCACTTATTTATGATAGAATCTTGTCATGTTAATACACTACAAGTGCAGTTTCTGTCTTTAAATCAAAAAGAACATTTTGATGATAGTGTAAAATCCAAATCAAGTTAGAAACAATTTGGGTTATTTATGAACAATTAAAAGGTTATAAAAGTATATTTGCTATGAACTGTTGAATTTAAGTGAACTTAAATATCTTGAAATATTTATTGAAATTTGGATGCCTGTTGAGTAAAAATACAACATATTTTTAATTTCAACCAAAGGTGTAGGTTGTAATAAATGTTTCACATTTATGGTGTAAACACACATGTTTAGTTTTTTTTTTGCAATTTCTTTTGAATATTCTGTGTTTTCAAAACTATGTTTATTCATTTTAATTGTACACAACATATGTCTTTGTAATTGAAGTGAATTGTTTTGCAAGAAACTACTATGTATGCTAATGCAGTGTATGTTGAGGAAGGGTTAATTGCAATTTTTGTAAACAGAAAGTGCTGAGGCATTTTGTCATCCGAAATGCCTGTGCTCTACCCTCTGATGTACTATTATGTGTACTCATCTCCCCAGAGATATCTTTGATTCAATTTGTTGGATTTCAATTTATTTTTGTCACAGAAGATGTTGCTGTGATGCTAGTTTGTGCCAACTTTGAAATTCATAATTTCTGCAGTTGATTTTTCCTCAAAAAGTTTTTTTAAAAATTTTTTTACGCTGTTCAGTGTTGTATTTTTCTTTGTTCATTTGTTTATCTGTGCATGTTAGGTAATTTTGCAATTTGTGTTTCTTTTTTTTTTGAGATTCAATTATATTAATGTTTGTGGCTTTCAACTTTGTGTTTTTTTTCAAAATTTCAACAAGAGCCAAATTACCCACGAAATTTCCCCACGGCCGACCTACACGAACGGTCACAACGTATCACCTTTTTTAGAGACATAATTGTATTCTTCTTGAGTAGCAGTACTAGTAGTAGTAATAAGATATATAAGGCACATCGGCTAACTTCCTCAAAATGTTATTTTTTGGTGTTATGACACATTCTAAATAACGTTTGGCAATATAGGCTAAAAACCTAAAAGTACCGTTTTTTCAGCACAATTTACTGTTATTCACTGGTAACTCTCAAATACACCATAAACAGTTTCATATATTTATCGAGATTTTAATAGAAACCACTGTTCCTAGTTTTATTAGCTTTTGCGAAACTTTTCGCAGGAACTTCACAATATTCTTATATTTTATATGAACGATAAATCCAATAATGATTATGCAATAGTAACTAGATATACACTGTTTTGTTTATCTGACATCATAGTGACAAATGATTATTACAATGCCTCTTTTCACTTTCGACGCAAGAAATATCATAAAATGTTTCGAATTCTAGTTTTATTCAGCAACGAACTAGTAAACCATACAGTTTTGTATGCACCACGGGCGTTCCAAGATGTTTTTGCCTCTCAGGCGACTTTCAACCCTTCGGGCTTGGAAGTCACCCTCGGGGCAAGAACATCTACTTAACGCCCTTGATACATACATAACTATTTTGACACTAAAAACGTGTAACTAGGGAGCTCTAATGATGGCTGCGCGCATGGCCGTGGCAACAATGCGCGAGTGCTGAGGTTGTTTTTTCACATGCCACGTGGAAGAACAGGGCCCATTCTGCTCTCTTCATGTCTTCAGAAGTGACATTATTTTGTCTTATGACATGAAAACTTGTCTTGAAACTTTCTTTCGAAGTCAATTACCTTGTGAACTATAGATTTTCGAAAAAATGCTATTTGCAATTTTTTCAGTTTTCAAAATTGTGTGCAAACATACATATTTTTGTGAGAGTACAATCAACCTACAACAAATATAACAGTTATCTGTAATACCATCATGTTCCTCATCTTCTATGTAAACATTGCCTCATAAATGTACGTTTTGTGTGTTACAAATAAATGTGTGTATATGTTTTTCGGAAATCTGTATCTCACTTGGTAATTGACTTCGAAAAAATACAAAAGTTGTAGGAAATTTGATCTTTAAAATCCATTTGAAACATTTTTCTACACGTCTTACCGAAACAAGTCAGAAAAAATACCGGTTTTTCGGGCCTCCCCGAGTTAGCACAGTGTTGGGGTTTTAACTAGTGCCTGGGTACATAGAACATACTGAAATAAAACGTTTTTATGCCCTATTTCCAGGTACAATGTACATACCGACTGGACTGTAGAGATCGCCCGCGAGGAATTGGTGGTTCAGAGAGCGGTCAGTTGTCATCGCGCTCATGCTAACGTGGGGAAATCTGAGCTCACTCTGTGTAGTGCTCGTTCGGAGCAGCCTGGCATACGCGTCCAGTTCAGCACTAGTATTACTGGGAGAAAGGCGCGCAGCCGCCTCGTACATACAAACTACGTGTGTGTATAAATGACTTACTTTAACCCATTTATGCCCACTGGTTCGTTAACGACCCACTTAGAAAAATTGTTCACGCTTCGTTACATATGTCAAATATTTATTTTTAATAATCCCAACTCCCCCAAAAAACACTTTCTAATTAATTTTATCAAAATTTTGTTGTCCGCCGCGTTCACAAAGTTAAAAGATGGCTAATATCAAGTTTTGAAAAAAAAATAATCGAAAAAGTTCTGGGAATAAATGTGTTAAAATAAAGTTTGAACATAATATTAGAGAGCTATCTTTGACGTTGGTATAAAAGTCTACCCACTAATGCATTACTAATCACTGTGGAGTTCTATTCTAATAAATAAAAATCAATGTTTATTTGTATTTTATGCGATAAAACTTTGTCAACTTCTTGCTTGCACTTCCAAGAAGATTATAGGTATGCAATCGAAATGTGCGTTTGTCTGTTGTACATCGATGCGCGACGATGGTTTTACGTCTTTATACTGACCAGGGGGCCGTCACGGGGTAGGGAAACCTTCACACCTCCCACCACTTTCTCGTATAAACGCTGGTGGGGACGTCCGGGGACGCCTAACTGGGTCCGCCATATCCGGGCCCGGAAATTACGTACGACTACTGGGATCAACAGTACACTCTAGCGACCATTTCTGACAATTACCGAAGAGAACGTAACTTCCTGTTTCTATGTTTTGAAATTTATGATTGTGGTGAACCGTTTCACGAAGTGGCTGAGCAAAACGAATGCCCTTTTGTGGATACCTTTGTTGAGAGGATCGGAGAGGATACCCTTTGTTTCTTCCCTGCAAAATGCCACGACAGAGGCGATGCCAAATCTGTTTGCTTTTCCCAGCGATGTTCAAAGGTAATTGTGTTTAACACGTGCTCGATATGTTAATCTTATATTTTTATAATATTATATTGTTCATGCTTTTATAATTATTATTATTAATATTATTAGTACGATAATTTTCACATTTTTATGAATGTATTTCTATTACCATCACTATATTTTTTGTGGAATAAATAGAAGACGATATTATTGATAATTTTTTAAATATAACTTCAGGTGTATTAAGGGGCTGAAGGCAATTGAGAGGATCGGAGAGGATACCCTTTTCTGCCCTGCAAAATGCCACGACAGAGGCAGTGTTGGTTGCCAAATTGCTGCAAGGCCAAATCTGTTTGCTTTCCCCAACGATGTTTGAAAGGTAATTGTGTTTAACACATGTGCTCGACATTTTTATAAAATTAAATTATATTGTTCATGCTTTTATCATTATTATTATTATTAGTAGTAGTAGTAGTACGATAGAAATACATTCATAAAAATGTGAAAATTATTACCATCACTATATTTTTTTGTGGAATAAATAGCAGATGATGATAATATTATTGATAATTTTTTAATATAACTTCAGGTGTATAAAGTAGCTGAAGGCAATTGGCGTCCTGATGGCTTCCTGTTCATGGCGCACTGTAACTAGTGGTCGATATGTGTGTGTAGATCATTTTACACCACACATGATTAGCGCCTCTAGGAGAGTGCTGTGTAACGCAATACCAACTCTCTTTTCTGATGTATGTCCTGAGGTACCTGACAGGATGCTCAGGGCATTTTTGCAGAGTGTACCAGAGGAGAGAGGTAAAGTATTCACTGTTTACAGTTATTGCACATTTGCTTTTAGGATGTTACGAGCACATTTTAATTTAACATTATTTTTTTGTCTCTAGTCTTTTCCTTTCATTCAAGTGAACAGAGCTTGCAAACTTTGGGTTTGGACTGGACCAGGCTGTCTTCAGGTATTGTGAAATCCACCAAACAATGGTGATTACATTCTTGTAATGGATGACATTACAATTTCTGAGCACAAAAATTGAATAAGCTGCTCAGAAATTCTGTGAAAAACATTTGTTGCATCTTGTAAACATTACTTGAAGCAAGTACCATTAAAATTGTATTAAATTCAATGAAATTAGCAAAACTTACTTTAAAGATGACAGAAGTAAAAAGTGACTTGGTAGTCAAAATCGATGAAAAATGCAAAAAAGGGCATATAAAAATGGGTCATTTCCTTTTGTTATAACAAGAGTTGGGAAGTTAATGCAATTGCAAGTTTTTTGTCAATGGTCATATTTCCCTGAAATTGTAAAATGTGTGTTTCATGGCAAAATATTGGAAATAAAATAAGAAATTATTTGCATATACTGCATACCTTGTGTTTTCAGAGCTTTTTGGCGTATAAATGAATGTTTTTTCATATTGTTCGACTTCTTCGCTAAAATAACACAAAACCATAAATTTCCAAGTAAAAAGTTTTTATTAATACAAAGCATGAACTTTCCTGTTGCTTCAAATATGTTAGTACAATGAGTAGATACTTTGTTTTTAATTTGCATATTCCCTGTCTCTGGGTGGCAAAAATATGTAATCTTGTTAAATATCTTTTTATGACCAAACATTTTTGTGGCATATTTGTATGCATATTTCAGTGCTAAAAGCTTGCATAAGCTTCCCAATTCTAGTTATAACATAAAATGGATATCTATACTAAAAGGTACTGGGCTAAAGTGAAAAGATAAGGAATTACATTTCGTTCAAATCCACCCTCTAGTAATTAGCCTACTGTTGATAGTGAACTCGGATGCAGTGAATTCTCAGTTATAGTGAGCTTAAGTCATGGTCCTGTTTCATTTACATTACAAATAAGCATAAGCAATCCCTTACTTTGTGAATGCCTGCACAGGAAAACAGTTGTTGAATGGCGCTGATGAACATAAACTAGTGTTATACAGAATAAACTTTGTATTATTGTTTGATAATTGTCCATCACGTTTAATAATTTAGATTTGTCATTTAAAAATGAAGAGAACTCAAGTTCTACAGCTGAAAGAAGCTTTTATTTATTTATTTTTAATGAGGTCCATTCACTAGCCAAATCAAACAAAAAGAAACTATCCTCATTATCTTCATGTATTTTTGAAGTATTTTAAGTATTTCTTTTTTAAATACACCTATTTTATGTATTTAAATACTGCCCAGCCCTGTCTACATTTTATTTGCAACGTATTACATATTCTTTTAAAATTATTCATGAAAGATTAGAAAGACATTTAGTTCAAATGTACATGGTTAATCTAATTTATAGAACTTACAGAATTCACTCCACAAAATATTATTAAAGTTTGTCTCCAGTTTTTCCTCTCATGTTGGATGGGGTTTTTACCAGAACTAAGCAATATTAAAACAAAAGGCACAGATCCATATTGGAATGTTTGAAACAATGCTCAGTAACTCGCAGATTTGTAAATGGTCAATTGTGTGAAAAAGATTAAAGAACTTGTTTTCAGCCACACAAATGTATAAAATTTGTTTACTGGCTAATCTGCAAGCTACAGTATTTGTCCATCCTAGTTATGCAAGAGAAGCATTCAATTAAGACATTATTTTACTAAAAACTTTGGTGTGTATTGTAGGTCATAGTTGAACAGTATTAGTACATACTTATGTTAATATTATGTATATCATTCCATATAAATCTGAGCATGAATAAGAGCTTGCACTGTAACAAGTGGGCAAATACATAAGTACATATTTACTACATATCAATGTATTGACAGTATATGAATTCAATTTACACGTTTTGTATTTACAAATCTTAGTATGTTGATTCATTTCAGTGCTTTGAATCTTGGGTTTTGAGATTAATTGATAGGATCTTACTTATCTATGTTTGTATGTTGTGACTAGAAAAGTTCAAGTCGATCACTCAATTGTATTTTCCTTTTTGAACTCTTACTTGTTTGGTAACGGTGTATTTTATACATTTCACATTGCAACTCACTTTAGGCTTATTGCAATATCCATATATCTGTGTGTTTTTTAATTGTCATCACTGTATGCCAATGAATTATGCTATGTTTTTGCTGCTTTTTATAATTTCTTTTTGAATAGATTGTCAGGGTTTAAATATGTATGTAGGGAGCCAACAAAGTTGAATTAGTGATATTTCACAATTTTTGGCTGTATGTGTATTGTGCCTTTGTATTATGTCTTTGTATTATTCCATGTTTAATTTGAAAATAAATGTTAAAATGTGAAATCACTTTCGTTTATTTTGCATGTTTATCCTAGATTTCTTTCCCTGCCTTCAAATTCCTAAATCGTGTAACATTTATTTTGTTCTTAATTCATCTGCAAATCATATGTACTTATAAATACATTCAAAAGTCAATATAAATAATATTGGAAGTGAAACCGAGCTGTACTCTCTGACCCCGGGGTCGTCTTCGCTACTCGTTTTGAGTGGGTCGTCGTGATTGGCTGATTCGTATTCCCGGCATATTTTTAAAGCTTCAACGCTATTGGGGCCCGGGAATGGCGGCGTCCCCCACTCTCTCTGTCGGTTCCCCCCACCAGGTCAAATAAGAGCTCGCCAATATACATTGAGTGCCGTCTCTGTTATATACTCTCTGATACTGACTCAGGCGCCTTAATGCAGAAGCTCTACGCAACCCGCCGCACCCTGAAGTATTAAGCGGTTCTCCGCTGCATATTCTGCCCCTGCGATTGTGAAATCTCGGACGGAACTATTATTTGAACGTTATCTCATTCCCACACCCTTCCTCCACTTTTAGACGATAAATGCAAATCTTCCATTAGTCAAGTTAATCAAATATTAAATTTTAAAAAATAGTGAAGGGTTGCACCGAGATCCGTATTTGATCAGTATGTCCCATTGTATGTAACATTCATTGTATGTAACATTGTACCCGTCAAAATCCTGGAAAGACGAAAGTCGAACGGGAAGAAAATAAATTTAAAAAACGAACGTTATCTCGGACTAGTAAATCAAATTTCTTCAAGACAGTGTCATAGCGAATGCATGCCCAAACTTGAGGGAGAACGTTCTAACAATAGTGTACTTGACAACTATGTCCAATTCAGACATAGAACAATATTCCATACTCGTGAGGAAGTCTTTCATCTAGTAAAATATTTGCAGAGCGTTGCTTGAAAAATGACTAATCACGTGAACACTAGCGAATGAAGTGTAAAACAATGCAATAACGAAGCATTGCGGGGTCCACTACAGTTTTTTAAAAAGAAATGTTGACAACAATATATCCGATATTCTTTTCGTGGGGAATTATTCATGCCTCTCGCTCGGCACCCCTAAAGTACTGAAAGACCCATGTGTGGAGCGCAGTCATTTCGATATCAAAAAATGGAATTGGAATATATATATTTTTTCATGTTCGATGTTGGCATTTCCCAAATATTTTGCTTTCCTGTGCGTTGCTTTGTAACATTTGAAAGTCTGATTAACACGTTCAGACTCGTATAATTACATCAGTGGTACATCAGTTCTAAAATATAGGTTCATCATCAAATTAATAATTGTCATCCTCAGTGAAATTATGCCGCAGTTGTTTTTAAAGATGGCTTTCTTCCTTCCCGGTGTAGCCACAGTCCAAAATTCATTCCGTGGAGGTTTTGCTGGAAGCTCTGGCAGCGAGCCAGTGTACATTTCACATCACGCTGGCTAGAGTAGCCTGTGAAATACGGGTCTGGGTGATATTGGAGTAATTGCACCAAGCGGTCCGCCCGAAAACGGCGTAAGTTTTTGTGTCGTCCCGGCGTTCTGTTCGTTATCATTTGGAACCCTTTTGAGCTTGTCTCCGCCGCCTATCATCGTGACCTTTATTGTCGAAATTATCACAGCTGTCATCGACACCTTTATCAGTTTCGTTATCAATGTCACCAGTAATCCTTTAACACTGTTGTCTTAAGAGTCGCCGTCGCCGCCTGGGTTAGGCGCATTATATTCGCTCACTTCATCGTACTCTTTATGGAAGATTCGCGACGTCAGCCAAACTTCTAGTGCATTGCAAACCAAAAGTCGTTTTTAAACGATTATATGATCGGTCACGCTGTAACTATACAGAGTTTCCGGAGAGGAAACGTCGAAACTTCGAAAATAAGCTCTTAAGACAATTCTAAGCATATTTTGTCTAATAAACTACGTGGATATTCCGAATGGTTGAGCCGCAATAAGCACTCAAAAGTTGGTTTGACAACTTGATTTACAGGCAAAAATTTGCTTAGTAGAAGCATAGAAACATTTCAGAAACATATAAATTGTTTATTATTTACAAAAGAAATGAATATATTTGTTCAGAAAGAAAAATTAAGCGAGAAATAAAAAAGCACCCAATTTACAAAATTCGATTGCTTTTTTATTTATCGCGTAATTTTTCTATCTGAGCAAATATATTCATTTCTTTTGTAAATAATAAACAATTCACATGTTTCTAGAGTGTTTCTATGCTTCCATAATGCAAATGTTTGCCTAGAAATCATTTTTTCAAACCAAATTTTGAGTGCTCATTTCTGCCCAACCATTCAGAATATCCATCAGTTTATTAGACAAAATATGTTTAGAATTGTCTTAAGAGCTTATTTTCAAAGTTTTGACGTTTCCTCTCTGGACACCCTGTATATGTACTTATCACTTTATACAACGTATTCTTAAATATTATGTTATCAGTTGTAAGTAATCGATAAAATTTTGTAATAAAATATATGTATGCTATCGTTCGTCCGACGGGGCGTCATGACGCACATACTGTATATTGTCAGAAGACATCATTCCAAGCAGACCTTGGGGACACGGAACGTTTATTTAATTTTAAACATAGCGATTTTATAAATTATGATATTGACGTACCTTATATTCTGGTGCTTCTAACAGAGTTACCAAATATATTTTTATGGATAGAAATTGAGATGTTTTTAAGAATATTTTCTTCAGGTGGAGCGTCATTTGAAAGCAATTATTATTTGATTAATAATAATTTTACTATTATTACTAGATAGTAATTAATTATTGTGAACTACTTTCTAACACAATTACCAATAATTATAAATCTTATATATCCGAAAATTTATCAGAGTATTACATATGTTTACAGACTTGCTTTAATCTAGTCTATCGGCTCTTAATTATTAGCGCAAAAACGAGTCAACTGTGGAGCATCTACAGATAGACTACTTCGGACTCGTATATTCAATGAGATAACGCTCCTTTCTCATGAAATACTCCACAAGGTCCTGCGAATGTCATCCAATGTGACAAAATATCTGAGAGAAAACACAGTTGTTTTCACCAGAGTTTAAAATGAGAAAATCCCATCTCTTCCGTGGCTATGAGCTGCAACGGCCCCTGGCGTCGTATCCGCGAATGACCTACTTGCAGCCTGAGAGGCGGCGGCGACTGGGGACCGCAAACACTGGCAGTGCCCTCGGAGCGCGCGCTGCGGACCGGCGCGACTTTACAACTCGGAGACAATGGGCGCCGCTCGCGTTGAAGTGCATTGAAGTTTTCCTTTCACTTGTAACACTTGATGGGATCATTTTCTCTTCTACTTTGTTTATTTTGCAAATACTCGTGCTGGGGAAACCTCATACTCTGCAAACCGGAGAACATATTTTCATTGCTTTTCTCTGGAGCCTATTAGCACACGAACGTGGGAAGCGAAAGCACTTTAAAAACTGAATCTCTGTGCTAATTAAACGGTCAGAAATGTCGGACGCTCACTTCTGCTTTTTGGTTGATTTGCTTTTAAATTTAATAATATTTATTGCACAATAATATATATAAGAGATTAAATAATAATAATAATAATAATAATAATAATAATAATAGACGTTCCTTAATTGCAATTAATTCTACATTCATCAATATAATCTTTTTCAAGCATACTATTCAGAGTATATATAAAATCTCAGTGCCTGTTTCAAATGTGTATTACATAAGTATAAAATGTATCATATAATTAACGTGCAAAAAAGAGTTTTTATGAACTACATGCGCAACAATTTTATGAAGCATTTCCGGACACATGTAGTAATGAATTATTTTGCTCGTCTAATTGTATTGTATTTGAATGTATAATTAAGGTGTATAAAGTTCCGTATACATTTTGACGATGATTATATTTTTATTAGGGACTTTTCTGTTTTTAGAAAACAAATATTGTCAACTTTATTTATTTACACAGACAATTTCAATGTAAATATGCCTGGAAGTATATTTTAATCAATTTTGTGATCTTAAATTCGTGAAGCTTTGTAGATAAACAGTGTTTTACTTTGACGGAATGTACACTGTTGACGAGTTTGAGGGTGCAATCTCTTATCTCTAATGTAAGCTGAAGAAGATATTTTGTAAATAACATTACTTTTCTGGAATAAAGAAATGCGGAATGTCCTAGAGGGAAATGAAAGATAACAATGATGATAAGGATGATAATCTTCCGCAAATATAGAGGCTACATCACAGATATGTACAATCGTCTGCTGTCAGAAGGATTAGTAAGTCGCAATTTACGCAATTATTCGTCTTCTGTATAAAATTATTGGATCTATATTTTATAAAATGTTTGAAGAGATAGTGGCAAATGAAGAAAGAAGATAAGAATAAAATTCATTTTAAAACAAATATGTTGTAAAAATTATGAAAACAATGATGTATTTATACATTCTAAAACTATGTTAATATTAATAATTCTTCTTGTTTTTTAAAATAACATTTAATCAAATTATATTTCACCTCAGGAGCCAGGGAATGAACTCAGGAAGTCCGGTCCAGGAATAAAAATTAACATAAAAGAAGTAAAAACTATAGGTAGTTTTTAAAGGTTGAGAGCTGCATTTTCTCTCCAACACATACGAGAAATCAGTGATTGCAGTGTCAAGTAACACATGTGATCAAAGTAGCAATTTTATCCCCAAAAGCATGCAGAAGAGAAGCAAGCGAAAGACGCCATCTTTCATCTTGGCGTTATTAAATTAAATTCAATCAAATTATCCGCCAGAAGGGCGCTTTCTGCACTCTGGCAGTGCTGCACCGAACGACGCGGTTCGGGACGGTGCTTAATGAATATGCTAATGAGGCGTTGCGAGCGCGGCTAGCGGCGGAGTGGGGAAACACTCCGAGAGCGCAACGACGCGTCGGTTCAGAAGGCCGTGGACGGATGCAGGGGGCTGTGTTGTCCCAAGCTGTTGTGAAGAGGGAACGTCCGCATTATGCAGATGGGACATGGCCCCTGGAAGCACTTTATTACGCCAGTTGGGTCTTGAAGAAGTGGTGGGAGGGAACCGAGTTGCCGGACTGGAGTCATTTAAAAAGTTTGCGTAGTGCCATCAAATACATCTGCGTCCAAGAACTGCGGCTCGTCTAAAAAGATGCCATTTTGAAGACAAACAGTTTTATTTCGTGTAGGGCTGTTTATTTCTTGTCCAAATACGGTGTTTATTCTCTATCGGCTGGTTGATGAACTGTCTTTGAATAATATTTTACTTGCAAAAATTAAATATTTTCTAAGCATGGGTAAGGTAGGGTTTTTGGCGTTTCAGATAATATGTGATTGCACTTCTCCCCAATATGACACATTCAGTTCTTGTTTTTGAGAGACATTAATATATGCCTCTTTATTACGTCAGTTGGATCTTGAAGAAATTGTGGGAGTAAACGAGTCGCTGGACTGGAGTCATTTAAAATCTTTACGAACTGCCATCAAATACATCTGCGTACAAGAAAAGTAACACATTTAAAAATTGCCATTTTGCAGAAAAACTGTTTGATGAACTATTTTGGTGCAATTTTTTACTTATAAAAATAAACTATTTTCTAAATCTGGGTAAGGTATGGAAACTGGAGATCTAAAAAATTTGCTGTTGTACTTCTCCACTATACGTCACATAGTTTTTTCTTTTGTTTTTGAGAGACACATAAATACAAAAACAATAAACATTCCTTCAATTTTGAGAAAAAATTACTAGTTTTGAATTTTTACTTTCCCGGCACTCCGACGATTTATTCATCTTCTATTGTAGTAGTTGTTGTTGTTGTTGTTGATGTTGTCGTAGTTGTTGGAGGTCTTACTTTCATATTTGACAATATTTTAGAGATATAGACAATATGACATATACGTCGCTAGCTGTCGAAAACCCCGTTAGTCGACAGATAGGTCGGCGCTGGATCTCGCCATCTAGCGGGATCAGTCACGCTCCTCGTTAGAAACATTTACTACACTTATGGCCTTGGCACTTGACGCGTCCGGGAGCGTTAATGAATTAACATTACAAAAACTGCCCCGGCGCCTTGAGCGTGAATACCAATGATTTTTCTGTATTCCAGCATTATAAACGACCTTTTCTGTTGCAAGAAATCGTTCATCAAGAGTTTTATGGCACAAATGATGACGTATTAGATTTTACGGCTCGAATGATTGCGTCATCACACATTCAGCCAATCGCAGCGAGAGAATTAGGGGGAGGTAGAGGTAAACAGAACAGCCGACCACAGTTTTCTCGCACAGATGTCAAATACCCGAGACATCACAGGAAAGTTCTTCGCAAATTTAAGTTTCATTCTCTTATAAATTTATAATGCTGTCATACAAAAAATAGCGTATGCAACTCGTTTATAATGATGTTTTATTGCATTACTAATTTGAAAACGAGCGACGTTAGGAGCGAGTTTTCAAATTTGTACTCGTGCAATAAAGCTTAACATTGTAAACTAATTGCATAAAGTACTATTGTGGCGACGAAAGGCCCCTTTAATAGCGGGCAGCAGTGGCCATGATGTGTTGCGGTGAGGAGAACAGTTAAGGGTAGCGTTGGGTTGCGGTAAGACAGGTGAGAAACCATAAAAGTTTGGGTTGGTACCAAGATTAGAGCGTAGTCCACTTTCCGCAGTCGTCACGGAGTGACCCGGACTGGCGTAGCAGAGTTTGTCGATGAAGTTAGTGTTAACACCTTTAATGGCATTGAGTTGTTTTAGTATCAGTTTCAGTTCGGTTATTGTATGAGTTGTTTTTGAAATGTTACTTCCACGTTGTCTGCTTTGCTTCTACCACACGAGGAATAAATATTCAAACCACGTTTTACAATATGATGTGCTTCTCTTCTGCGGAATTTAATGCGAGGAAAATGCTCGTATTCGGAGAATTTCGTACATTTTCTCGCGTCTCGAATTTTAATCTTGTAGTGCTATGAAATGACACGCCTCGCGCTGTGAAGACTTTAATTTAATGTTCGTTTGTTCCGAGAATAGGTGGTCTTCTTAGAATCCATTTTTGCTCTTCTTTGACATCGCCACAGGTTGTCTGTTTTCGTAATTGGATCCTCCACCCTGACAGTGTAAAGCTTCTCCTCTTCTCGCGAAGGTAATTGGAAACCCAAATACACAGTAATCCGATTACGTTTTAACTCCTCGACGGGATGATATAGCGGGATTTGTATTATTGAAGATGACGGTAATTGAAACATCTATTTTAGTGTTTCATTGGTGTTTTATGAAAATTATTAATTTTTTCGTCCTCGTTCTTTCGTCTTTGCGTTTCAAAACCTCAAAAATAATTGTTTTCTTCATAGTTTTGAAGCTTTTAATTTCTATTTTGAAATATTTATGATGTATTCTTTATCAAATGAAGAGAATGATTTAAAATTCCTGTGGTGACAGCAGAGATTTTGTGGTAATCCATGATAAAGTTCCAAGGTTAATGAGGTATCAACCACAATAGTAGATTAAATTTTTTAATATGTAGATAATTTAGTCATACACATGTTTCGGGAGCATTTTTCCCATCATCAGCGACACTATAATATAGAAAATTCAGTTCACAAGTTAGCAAATGGAAAAATACATAAGTATATAAATCTATTCAGCTTAAAAAGATGTAGGATTTAAACTTTGTGAGTTTCGAGATTTATTCTCAATTGAATGGAAATGAACATTTTTACATATGTATTACACATGGATTGCTAAAACAAATACTGAGTAATTTCATCTGATTATAAATCCTACTAGAGCTAATGCACCAAGATTTATATTGAAGGTGATGGCAGTAATAGAAACCTCTAATATGAGGTTTCATGTGAAACCGATTATTCACGCTGGATTTAGCATTGCAATTCCTAAGAGATATATTATTTCTCTTAAGGTGCGTTTACACGAAGAGACAAAGTCTCCTAACTTTCATGAAGTTAAGAGATAAACTCTCTCAGAAGGCTTTACACGATTAGAAATATCTCCCGAAACGCGAGTCTCCTAACTCACGGGAGAGTCGTTTCCTGAGATCTCTCCGGAAAAGTATCTCCTTGGCGTTTACACTGGATACAAATGTCTCTGGATGTTCTTTGGCGCCGCCATGTTGAATAAGCAGCTGGTGAGCAGCGGCGAGCAGTTTGAGGTTAGAAAGTGACAACTGGTGAAATGCAGCTATCTGCGCCAATTTAATAATTTTGAAGAAAGGGAGGAAATGAAAGAGACAAGTGTGGGTGATTTTTTAGAAGAGAAGAGCTGTGTATTTATAAAACTTTGATGGCAGAATTGCAGGAAGAGAAAAAGAAAATTGTTACCTGTTCAATTACATTACAATTTTTCAGTGACAAAATAAAACAAGTTTTAATTTATGAATCACTAAAAACATCTTTTGGAAATCGTGATCAGATTCGAGAAAATAGTTTTGACCGAATGTAAAAATGGGTGAAGTTGATAATTTGTTGTAGAAATTTTTTATGATGTTAATGTTGTTATGATCTTTATGTTGTTATGATGTTAATAAATATTTATGATGTTAAGTATAAGTTATTTGAAAGAATCAATTTTTTAATTCTTTGTAAATATGTGTATTTGATATAAATTAGGGAGCATGTAAAATTTTGCGAAAGAATTTATTAAGTATTGGTAGTAGAAGCATTACACAATATAGGGCAGGTGTATGAAAAAGGAGACCTAATTATAGTTTTATATAACAAATTTCACAATTAATTCGTAATTTGGAGTTTTTATTTATTAAAGGATATAAGCATTATAATACAATTATTATTATTATTATTATTATTATTATTATTATTATTATTATTAGAAAAGATATAAAGGAGGATGAAGTTATGTACAAAAAATTCGTACGTTTTCAACTCCAGAAGGACCATTTTTATTTATAATTCCCCAGTGTACAATTTCCCCCAATGAACAGAAATTCACGGACCACACTGGAAAGTCGCACAGACACCGACAGACGCAGACTAGCTTGATCGAGCACGTGGACACAAACCAAGAGAGCAAAAAGTCTTCCAACTCTCTTTGAATACTATTTATCTCCCAGGAGATACGATTTCTCATGGATACCAGAGTCATTACACTGCTCTCTCGTGAAGACATCGAAAATCTCTTGTGACGTCATGTCTCCGGAGAGAAGATCACTCTCCTGAGAGTTTACACGTATCTCCTGGTGTCTCCTAACCATTTCCAGAGAGTTAGGAGAGAAAACTCTCTCCGTGTAAACGCGCCTTTAGATGATAATTTCCAGGACAAAGTGTTATATTTTAGAAAATATTTTTGTTGTAATATTGATAGAGATAACAACGAATATTTGTCCTAGATGAATGAATAGCACTCTATTGAGTTTGAAAAAAGCGTGATTACGGTAAAAGTACTGTTGTAATTCAATTTCATTCTTTCCACCAGAAACAATACATAATTTAGAAAGATATATATTTTTCAATACATATTTAATAGAACATTTTCAGTACTAGATTGTGTTTCAAAATAAAACTCAATTCAAACCAAACACTGTTTGTTACAGTTTATTTCTTAAAATCAAGTAAAGAACAAATAGTAGGTATCATTAAAGAAAAGAATCGAAAATTCGGAAATGCTTAGTATCCACAGGTGAAGGTACTGCTAAAAATGTTTTTTCTTGTCTCGAAAATTTGTAATATTGTCTCTGAAATAAAAGTGGTATTTGCAGATAACACATATTAAATCACGAATAACGACTTGTCACATATTGTTTTAAATTTAGTATTCTGTTTGTTCGGCATTATTGCTTTCCAAGGAAGTGAATTACAATGGATAGATAAGAACTTTTAGAGTCCGTCACTCATAGCGTAACTGCCTTGTTTGGCTAACGATATTGTTGTATTTTGCAATTTGTATTATATTTAGTTTGAAAATAGCAAATATAGTAATAAAATTTATTAGTTATTTAAAATAATCTAAATTTTTCTGATTTACGAAGGCTTAAATATATCTCTAGGGAAACAAGATTTAATTCTCTTTGGTGCATTGCATGATTGGTCTAAATTAAAAAGTGGAGAACAAGGAGGTTCAGGAAGAATTTTAAAAAATTGAATTTTGTTTTTCTAAATCTTTTCTAATTGGTTCTAATTTGAATTCTCTATGTAATTGTGGTAATAAACCATAGGGCTTTGGAAATTTTTCTTAAAAAAATAGTTTGTACCCTTGTAATTTTGTTAAATGAGTGGAGGCTGCATTACACCAAACTGGAGTAGCATATGAATTTGCAGGTTTTATAATAGATGAATACATTAGTAATCCACATTCAGTACTGATAGCTGATTGTATGTTTTATCTATTGTATTTTTGATATGGTCTTTCCAGCTTAGTTTTATATCAAAGGTAACGCCTAAATATTTAACTGAAGTATATTTTGAGAGCCAGAGAATATTAATATTTCTTATGTTGATTGGAGGTGGGATTGTGGGTTTTCGCACAGTAAACATTTTTGCTTGTGATTTTTTCAAGTTAATTTTAATTCTCCATTTATAAGACCACTGAGTGAATAATAATAAATCATTTTGAATATTGTCATATGCGCATAGAATATCTGAATGAGCTGTGAAAAGATCAGTATCATCTGCAAAAAAGGGAATTTCAGAATTGTTTAGAGATGGAAAATCGGATAGATATACATTATATATAAGAAACGATAAACAGGAACCTTTCACAGATATTGGAAACATTCTGCATATTTGAATTATAATATTTCACGAATTCAGAATTATTTATTAATTAATATGAATTACTTAAAGTGTTTGCTTTAAAATATTTGAAAGAAACATCCCGACATTGAAATTAATCTGGTTTTAATATGAATAAAAGAAATACAAATGTGGAAGGTATCTTTGAATTACTCAATAATTCAGAACTCCAACACACGAGTGAAAAGTCATATTTATTGCAATATACATTTTTCTTCAATGCTCATTTTGTTCTGATAAAGATAATGCATCTTTAATTACTTCTGTGATGTATTCAAATTTTTATTGAACTTCCGAGTGTTACAAGAGCTGAATATCAAAATACCCAACTTGAATATTGCTTTGAGCACCAAATTCATCATCCCGTATTATCGTTTCTTGCTAATAGGAGGATTATCGCAAATAGAAACGGTCCATTCTATTAATGCAACGCTGTTTCTATTACATGCTGCAATAGCGAACGGATTCAATTGAATCGTGTGCGATTGACCATTATATGATTGAAACTTGCTGAAAACACAATTTTGTAAGTCAATGGTGAGGATTATTAATTGAAGCCCAATCATATTGAACAATTCTGTGAAAAAAACAACTGAAAAATCAAACATTTTTTTGTTTTGCACTTATATTACGTATGTTTCTTACAGAGTGGATTCCTGCTCTCATTTACTCATTCCTCCATATGTTTTACATTGCCAAGGATTTGTCAGTGATGTGAATTATCTCAAATTATCCCTCAACGCAGACCATTATCACATTAAGTTGCAGTTATACTCTTCTTTTCTGCGTACTCCTTAAGGATAGAGTTGTATAATGGTGCAGAAAATAGTATCAACGTTAGAAAAACTTGTTTTGTGGTGCCCTGATACTGCAAAATTGGTTTGTCTTTCTTCTACTCGTAATGTATTACTTTCTTGTGAAGGTGGTACCCACAACCACGTTTTGGAGGTTCGATATACTGAAAATATTGTTTTCCTCAAAATACTCGTAAGTTCATCCTTAACCTATGAACAGTACTGTCGTTTAAAACAAACAGAGCATTTTACTAAAATGTAAATTCCACCATGAGGGTAGGTACTTTATAGGGAACTCCTGTATAATTTTCGAAATTTTCTCAAAATCGGCTCTGAAGTATGAGCAGCTGCAACCCGTGCATAACTCATAATCGACAAAGTAGTTTTCGCGTAATCATGATTGGTTTCTGTCCAACACGCGTATATCATTACGAAAACAAAGAATCGTTCCAGGCCAGATCTTCACGACTGCAGTGATGAATATTAACACGGTTCTAAAAACCCATTTACACAGTTTTAGGTCAGTTAGATCTTGTACAATAAAAAAGGGTAGAGATGTCAATATAGTTTTATATTTACGTGTATATGCGTGTGTGCCGATATTCAACCGATTGCAAGAGAAATCGGCCTGGGCCTCTGCCTAAAGAAATAAAATTTGAAATTCAAACACAAATAACATCTTCGACGTACAGACAAAAAATAGAAATTTAATACGAATCAACTAGGATTAGAAAAATCAAAGTGCCTTCAACACAAATGTTTAACCAAGACTAGAAGAAAATAGAAATAAATTTCAAGAAAAAAAGCTTAGAAAATTAAGTCTTAAAATACATTTACGTGAAAATAAGAAAATTAAATATTCGTCAGAATTGCTAATTTTTCATAATTCTTCCGTTTATACCAAAAACATTTACAAATGTTCATTAGAATTAAACAGACAATTTCGTAGTCTTTGTAATGTGTAGTCAGTACTGCAGCGTTACCGAATATCAACTTTATTAAATTATCATTAATTTCTACATTTCTCTGGCAATAATTTGCGAAAGGCGCCTCCGCTGCCGCCGGGGAATTTTTGGCGTGACTCCCCCCGCTCTAATTCGACACGCGCAGCTGCGCCTCCTCGACCGCCGCCACCCGCCTCCACCCTCCGCGTGTTTGTCTTCCGAGAAGCGTTCTTAAGAAAACGCACCCACCCCATTCCAGCCCCTGGGCCGCCACACAGTGGATGTCAACAAAAATTAGGCTTGCCCTGGCCCACTTCTACGGCGCATGTCTAGGCTTGCACGTGCGTCCAAGTAAACAATGTAAGACAGAGGGACTTGAGACAGAAGATACTAGAAATTTTCCATTAAAGATCCCTGTTCAAACGCCTTCAGCGATTGGACGAAGTAATATCACTGCGCAATTTCCTGTAGCCTATCGCCGAACGGGTTCAAAATTGTAGTAGAACATTCTCGAACTTTAGAGATTTTTTGGAGGGGGACCGAGGCAAGAGGCAGAAAGAAAGTAACATCCGAAGAGGGCCATTCCGCTGGCGACTTTTGACTGAGTAGCATTCTGTTTTCGGCTTTTGGCTGAGTATAGCTCTGCTTTCGACTTTTACTGCGGCGCTTGTTAATAAGACTTCGTGAAGGCACTCTGTGACTGCCCGTCGGGGCCTTCACTTGATTTACCTTGTGGCGAGACTTTTCAAGAGGAAGTTTTCTTTCAAACTCGATCAATTTTCAGAACCATAGTTTTATCGGTTCAAGTTATTTAATGTGCCGTGCTTGGCCGCGATTCGATGAACCAAAACAATTGATTTTGCTGAAGTAGACGTGATTATTAGTCTCTCTGTGGCATAAGCACGCGGAAGTGACTGCGTTAATCGCCAATATCGCCACCGCTTACGCCAATGCCCGTCGAAAGTGCTACCTGAAAGCGCCAGCTCGACCAGCTGAGAGGAGCATTGTTCCCGACCGCCGCCGCCGCCGGCGGCCTAGAACCGCGCGAGCCAGACGACCTGACCGCCGCCACCCGCCTCCGCCGCCGCCCGGGAGAAGCGCCCCTTTCCGAGACACCGCCCCGCAGAATGGGGCAATGACCACGAAAGTCTCCCGACGGTGATGTGTACTAGAGCTTCGCCGAAAGCGCTCAAATGCCCCTCAGGCGCTACGGAATGAACTTTTGCAGTTCGCTCAAAACAAGCGGGGAAGGAAATATTTCAGGCCGCGCATTGGCCGTTAATTAATAAATTAGTCGTAAGTTTTTTTGTGTAATGCATTTTTCTGTTGTTGATTGTAATAATTTAATTTTAAATTCTCTTGTTTTGCTTATTTTGGTTTATATTACCGGGGAAATTCACGAGCTCGTGCATGGTAGTGTAAGTCTAGGTTAATATTTCTTTTTTGAATCATTAAATTCTTTACGTTAACCTCATTCAGATACGTTCTTTCTTGCTGAAACAACGTCCAATCGCCATCCCATTTCTTTCAGGCCACCTATCTGCCACCTGAGCTAGCTGGAAGGTAAGGCGACCCACCTTCACTGTCATTGGCGGAGACCGCGAGTGACGTGGCAGTACAAAGAACGGAATTTATCTCGAAAACGAAAACTTGTGAATAGGCTCTACTCTTTCGTTGAATTCGCTGGTAGAACTGCAGTAGATCCACTTCAGATTCTCCAGTACCTCGGGAAGTCCAATTTTTTAGTTATTTTATATTTTTATTTTCAAAATTATTTACATTTTGTTTATATTTTAAATTTTGAAAAACGGAAATAATTGGCCATTTATTTTAAAAACCATTCGATGCCAAGTTCCTTTTCCTGAAACTTGGCATCCGATACTTACTCCGACGTGGCGGCCGACTGTTGCGAGGCGCAGTTCGCATGAACGGGGTCCGCCGGTTACTGACAACCGGCCGAGTCTCGGCCGGTCGCCGACGACCGGGGAGTCTGCAACCGGCTGCGAAGGACAGTCGAGCGCGTGGTCTCGAGAGAAGACAGGCGAGCGAGCGCTGGTCGGTAAAAATCGCCTAGATTGCAGACTTCTATGCACTGCACCACCATATGTGTTCAAGAGATGAGTCAGAAGCTTAGAGCTTCTCTCGGATGGGAGAAAGGGTTCCTAGAGAAGATACTAGAATGGGGAAACCCAGTTGATAAGGTGTAAGTTTGAACCGAATATCACGTTCCTGCGGGGAGGAAAACTGACACCTCCTGGGAAAAAAACATGTTGCACTAACCGAAATAAAGACCTAAGTAATTGAAGCATCAATACTTTCTGTAACGTAGCGAGTTACCGTTGTCAGTTGACTTCTCTAGCAACGGGGTATTATGATAGAGAGACCCCAAATAAACAAGCAAAATGCTTTGTGATAGCGATATCGTGAAAACAAGTTCCAAAAGTTCTCAGATTCACGAGAATGTGGATTTATGCAGATGTATGAATGTTATACTATGTTCATTGATTGATTGATTGATTCGTGTTTCCGGGCGCGTCAATTACTTAGGTCATTAGTCCCGTAAGTATAGTGCGTGCTTTTCTCGGGAGGTGGCGATGATCTTTTCCCCGCTGGATGCCGAGATCTGGCGTCGACCTACCGTTCACTAGCGGGGTTTCACCTCAACCAGGTATCTCCCACCAGCGGGGCAACCTCCCTTCGCTTCACTCCATTCCATTTCGCGTCCTTCGCCCCACTTCACTCCGCTTCGCGTCCTTCGCCCCACTTCACTCCGCTTCGCGTCCTTCGCCCCACTTCACTCCATTTCGCGTCCTTCGCTTCACTCCGCTTCGCGTCCTTCGCCTCTCTTCCCTCCGCTTCACCCGCTTCTAATCCGACCACTACGAGCCTTGCGCCAACCTTCACGTCGCGTCGCCTCATCTGCCCGACTCGCCCGCTTCTAATCTGGCGTCTGCGAGCGGCACTCCACTTGGCGTCGCCGCCGGGCGCTGGGCCTGCTAATGCATGCGCGAGGGCGCGCCGCGCCAGGCCGGGCTCTGCGGGGGCGCGGGGCGCTGAGCTGTCGAGCACCGCCCGCGCGTGCCTGGCGCTGCTTGGCATGCGCCCCGCCCGCCCGCCCGCCCGCACCGGCAGAGCCACGGGCTCAGCCGCTGAGCCCGCCTCGCTCGCCCGCGCGCATATTTTTGACGCGCGGTGACCTCGTGTGGAGCTAATTACGTAGCGTGAGGAATTAGTTGGCGGAGGGCGTGAAATGTCAGCGGGAGGGCGTGGTGGAGTCAGGAAGTTGAGCTGGACCTCCACGCCGTAAAAAAAATTGCGGTCGGTGCACGCCCTTGAATTGAATTGCCTTGTTTTACGTAGAGAGAGACTCGATCATGAGGCCTGCTCTTCCGTCTGACCACGCAAATTTTGCTACGCCCCTATCACCAGCTAGCGGAGAAAGAAGGTATTTCATGGGCGACGAAACAGGCAATAGTGAATTTTGCTCAGAGGCTTCATTTAGGCTTGAGTATCTTTTTCATGCAGTAAATCTACTAATATGACACATCCGGCTTTACTTCCCCTCCGAAGGAAGGCGTACAAAGGATTTTTCGCCCCTAAAAATCCACGGCTTCGATCGGGTTTGAACCCGCGAACTTGGGTATAACAATGTAGGCTCTCACGGCCGGAGTCAACGTTTTCTTCCGGGCTAGGGGCCGTGGTCTATTGGAAAATATACTTCCATACGCTCCATCAGTCATCGGGGAACCATCAAAGGGGATTCTTCGTTCGAGACCACATCGCCACTGAGGATGCCCGTCGCAGTTACGGATGAAACGTATGGAAGTATATTTTCCAATAGACCACGGCCCCCTAGCCCGGAAGAAAACGTTGGGTTTCACAGTCCGGTACTCTAACCGTTACACCATCGACGCCACAACCGTTACACAATCGTGGAGTTTCCTTGTGGTCCCGCTTATCCGCCGCTGTCACCTCGAGTCCTCCCCTAATCTGTCGCCTGGAAACATCGGCTTAGGTGGCTCAGGGCATCAATTGATGTCGCTTCTGTGGCTCTGACCGCGGGATTCTAGGGTTCGAGACCCGATGTCGACAGGACTTTTCGATACCAGCTACTTAGCTACGTGGAATTCAGGTGCTGTCTGGGAGAGAATTCTAGTGGCCGGCTGATCTGATCGTAAGTATTTTATGGTTTCTGCTATCGATACTAGGCGAATGCCGAATCAGTACCCTAACAAACGCCACTGTTCGCGCGTAATCTTTCCTTTCCCTTTCTTGTCCTATCATCACCCTTTACTTACACACATTCACACTTGCATGCACTAGACTTCCACATATTTTGGGAGCCCATTTTGGAAGACCATTTCGGAAGTTACAGCGTGTCCCGTTGATGTCCCGGTGGTAGGAGATGCCAGGTTAGGGAAAACCCCGCAATCCATCCAATCAATCAGTCAGTCTGAAAATGAGGAGGTCTGCTCTGGCACAATTGTGCTTTTTGCTAGGGTTCTACATGCTATGAAATCTTTTTATATGTTGAACTGTTGCTAAATATTGCTATTTACACTCTGAACTTTGTTATTTGTCTGTGGTGAGATCCGTGAAACCGGCGGGGATGTCTTTCTTCACTCTACTGTCATGCATCTTCAAATGAATTAGAGTCAAGGAGGTTTCCGAGTCACGTTACTTGAGTGGAAGGATTGGTCTGCCCGAGGAGAGTGGAGAGGGAATAGCTTTGCGAGGCGTTTTGAGATAAACTTTGTTCTCCACAATTATTGTGAACTGCTTACTTTCTCTACTCTTCCCTAGCTCCAATATTTGTGGTGGTAGATATTGCTGTGCCGTTATCTCTTAGCGATAACTGTATTTTGCTACGTAACTGAATTCTATAAAGGTTATATTATAACAGTCGCAATTAGCTAAGAGATGTGTTATCAGCAACCTTTCACTTACCTACAGTAACGATATTTTCTCGTATTGGTTACATTTGAAGCGTAGGTATCAACCGGCTAGCTTTTCCCATCTATCGGAATATTGGACAGAATTACGGATTGTGGTTATCTTCCAGAGTATACCCAGATAAGGTAGATAAAGGCAATAACAGTTGCCATTGCAGTGTCTCTGGCTGGAACGCGTTGAGATTCGAGTCCCAATGGTGGAGGATTTTCGACACTAGTTAGCTAAGTCGAATTCAGTCTCAGCCTGGAGGATTTCAGCGTCCGGAAGCTCTATCAGTTGTTTTCCGCAGTTTCTCTGATGATTACCAGGCGAATGCCGAAGCAGTTCTCTTACAAACGGGTCATGGAGCGAGCAGACTTCCCTTCCTCGACCTTGTCCTTTCATTTCTCCTTACACACACACACACACACACACACACACACACATGTATTCCTTATTCTTCACTACATATTCCGGGAAACCAATAGGAGCGGTGATGTGAATGGTAAAATATATGGAACCTCAGAACTGGGTGGAATCTACTGACCCGCGTGCGAATCTCCTGCACGCGGGTATGTAGGTCGGCGACGAATCTCACATTCTAGTGGGGAGAAAACACAACTCCCAATAAGTAACATGCACTATATTAACGGGACCAATAAACAGTAGTTAACTTAGTTTCAGGCCCATTATTGAATTAATCTGTGATTCTGATGATGATTGAAGATTTTAAGTGATACTTCTGTCGAACGGATGTCTCTCTACAGCTCCCTTTTTCTCATTCTCCGCTTGTTTTTCATTAACAACAACGCATTTTGCACGTATGTCCTGCAAACATCTCTTGCAAGATCTGATTTTCGCACTTTCTTTTGACCAAACTTTTCAGTTCAGGCGAATGCGCACAGCGACTCTACCGCTCCAGAAGCCAGTCTCGGCAAGAACACGTTCCCATAAATTTCGGAAATTGTTCGTCAAAAGGAAGGATGTAAATTAAGCCTAAAGGACGCGGACCGACCATCACCACCGGTTAATTTTGATTAGCAGCAAATTTGTTCCCTCTGCAAGGAACAAAGGGCGTCGCTTACGGCAAAGCTTACGGCCGATTTTTCTTCCAACTCCTTAACACACAACGCGATCGTTTGTTTTGATCCCGATTCTCTGAATTTTGATTCGGTGTCACGCTTCTCATCCATTTTCAGTAATTTTCTTTATGTGCGTTTCTTTGAGTATACTAATTCTGTGAATTATTTTTACCATGAACAAAAAAAAAGAAAATCACTATATTTCTTTAAAAAAGGACATGAAATAATGTTTTTGAATACACAGTTTCTTTTTTTTTGTGAAACTGTAGATCCTTGAGAGCATTATAATGGTAAAAAAATTAGGATTCAGCGCACATTGTGTTACATTGTTGATTTAATAAATACAGAGTGCCATGAAATTATTTCATTATTTGAGTGTAATGCAGGAGTTTTTAAAATTCAAAATCCTTAGGTTGAAACTTAAGACGGAGTGAGTTCCAAGGTAGCGTAGATTTTATTCATACCTCCGCATGTCCATAACGTACGGTTGTCTACAGGATAACGTATTCCAAATCTCTTTTTACGCGCGGGCTCAGAAGGCCGGGGTTCGCTGCGTCAAGGGTTCTCGAGAAGCTAATCTGAAAAGCGGATTGGCCTCGAGGAGAGCGACCTTCTGCGTCTGGCTGCTTCGCTGGATTTCGTGTGACGTCCTCGCGTAAGAGGAAAGATAAAAAGGGCCTCCCTCCCTTCTCCTCCTGGCGATAGTCTCGGCCAGTGCTTCCCTGTCGGCACATGCCGGTATTGACGGCTTGGGTTAGGACGAGATCTAAACTTCCACGGGCCCCTACCAAGGACCCCACAGTGACGGATCCAAGGGTGGGGGGAATGGGGGCCATGCCCCCCTCCTCCCAAGACCTAGGGTTTTCCTTTATTTCCATCTTTTATGTGGCACAATTGATTGGAATATTTATTTATATTAAAATGATGTAATTATTCAAACGATAATAATACATTGTGAATGAATTATTACAAAAATGATATACAATATAATAATATTGTAATATTGTATTTATCGTAGATTTTTGTTAATTAGTTAATAAAAATCTTCGATGCCCCCCTAATTGATCGTCTAGATTCGCCGCTGGTACCCCAGTAGAGGAGATGAAGGAACGATAATGATGAAAGAAAAAAAAATGAGAAGGAAAAGTCGCGCGCAGTTCGTGACCCGTAGTCTATGATGCTGCTACGGCGTTGGTCCGGAAGGGACCAAGGAAAACGCTGATCAGAGTTATCAGCTCACGAATTCGACACCGGCAGACACGGAAACCTCAGCGGGTTATACACGTCTAGTTCATTTTTATTCCCTGGCAAAGATTGCATCTGTGACCTACCACTGGCACGTTCAAGACAAAAGACGTTCAACTTATCCTCGCCGCTACAGGCGTGTAGACAGCAATTTGTTTAAAATTATTTCTTCGTTTATTGTCTATGGTGCATTGATATAAATGTTCTTTATTCCTCAGTAATAATGAATGCGTGCACACGTCTTGGGTTTCAATGTACAATCTATTGCTCAACGTGAAAAATTCTGTGATTCGTCAGAATATCTTTACTGTTTCTCACACTTCATACGTAGTTTAGGGTAATTTATGTAAAGCTGCAGCGAAAAACGACGATTTTTTGGAAAGAAAAATTCATATTGTAGGTCCTCGATGCTGAAAACTGAGTAGTTATTGTTCCTGTATATAGTAAATTAGGACTACTTCCTCTATCGCAAAGGTAATCAGAATTCATATTTTGTGAATTATAGCGAACAATTTGTTTCTAGCGAAATGTTCGGCTGTTTGTCTGTCTTGAACAACGCTAGTGGCTGAAATGTAAAGAGAATTTTCACCAACATTTTCGATCAGTCTGGCTGATGTGGTAAAAATGGCGCTGGTACCATTTTCGTTGAATTTTCTGAGTTTTCAAAAGTTGCAAATGTTTAACCTTTTCGACCTCTTCCTTAATAATGAAGATAGGAAATATTGAAGATAGGATTATTTATTCTGAATGAAAACTGCTCTTCAAAATTTAATCTTTAAATTATATTATGTACGTTTTTTTAAAAATATGAGACATTTTCATATAATGTTGCGTGACATAAGGCAATTTTAATGCTCCAAAGGTTTTCTTTTACCTAAAGCTAAATGTACTGAATAGCACGAACTCTAATTCATTAATTCATTAGATTTTTTAAAATGCACAAATGCAATATTTTTCAAATATCTCTTACCCAGTTAACATTTAAGTTACTGGCGTTTTTAATAATTTTTTAAATTTGTGACTCTATGTGCTTCAAATAATTTCCAATTAAGTTTCTCGTTGACTTAAATATTTTCTGTGAAAATTACTGAAAATTGCACATTTTTAGAAAAGCTCTAACCCTTTTCTGAAGAACGACTCTCTCTCATTTAGAATTTACATATAAGACTGTCTCTTACTCTTTTAGTTTCTTAGTCATATTTAAATTCAAATATTAGGGGATTGAAAAAATTAAAAACTTGAAAACATCTATTGGACGCCGATAGGTATCAGGAGGGAAGAGTTTGGGGAAATACGAACTCTGACCCAGACGAAATAAACAAATAAACAAAACGAGAATGTTTGTGCATTTCCGTACCACCACTAGTTTTCTATCGTAAATGTTCTGATGATTTTAGATATGGAATGAAAAAACCAATGTGTGGTTGACTGAATCTTAACTGAAGCAAAGATATTTGCCATAATAGGTTATTACAGTGTAAATACTGTTCACATAAATTGTGCTTTACATAAAGCCATTTGTTTTTCTCTAATGATTTTTTAATAATTTTTTTCAGTTTTTAATAATTTTGGAACGTGCAAATGTAATTTTTTCTCAAGAATTTATTTTATATTTACTATATTTATAAAACAAAGAGGTTCAATAATTATGTTCATTGTCTATGTCATTGACTACGCAAACAACCAGTCTAAATATAACCTGTATTTTAAATCCGTATCGACAGATGTATAATATATCCCAGTATGTTTTTTCAGTTCTGTTATAACCTGTAATTTTTACTCATAACAGATCTTCAATTGGAAAATTCTTTATTGGTTTAATTAAAATATACTTCAATATTTAATACCAAAGGTTACCTAATATTTAGGGTGTTAGTCTTCTTTGAAATACGTGTTGATAATTTCTAACTTTATTAGTTCCCCAAAAGATAATTGTAGACGTGGTTTTTCAGGTACACTATTAATTATAATATTGATTAATTTCTCAAGATTCACAAAATAACCTCGAAGTATTACCTCCCCACTTGTCGTCCACTCTTTTGAGAGAATGTTCCTGTCTACCTGTTTATCAAATGAAATGCAATTACTTATGACAGTCATGAATCGTAATATAAAAGTAGTGATGAGAAGATCGAAATTAAAATGAGAACTCGATGATACTTCATAAAGACATTTTTCATTAAATCTTTATTGCTCAAGTTTTCTCCAAATCGTGTCATAAAAATTAATTGACAGTGGTATTTGAGAATTATATATTGTATAATATTGTAGAATATAGTGCTATTTGCAAATACAGAAAGTGAGTTAAATATTATGTAATATGACCAACGTATTTCCCATTAAGAGTTCATTACATACCTTTTATTATTACATATTGTACTGCTAATAAAGGTTAGAGCTAGTAGGCTAAATAGGTTTATTTATTATATGCAATACAATTTTATTATTCATTGATTTTACTACCCCCCGGCTACAGATAAATATTACTTACTTTGTGTTCGGAGGAGTACATTCATTTGCGGATCGTAATATTGACATTGTTGGCAAGTTCCAACACGAAATATTCCCTCCGCCGCATATTCCTCTTTCCACGGAGTGATATTTCTTGTTGGAATTCCACGCTAAACTCTCCTCTCTTTGCGGAGCTTCCATTACAAGAAGCGGAAGGAGGGGCAGGAGACGTGGTGCAAAGGGCGGCGACGTCTTCGCGGCTTCCTCCCCGGGAAAAGCTTGCTTTGTGCTTGGAGCCTCGCCTCGCGTCTCCCGCCTCATCCCGTCATTTTCAGCTCCTCCCCGACCCTCCACGCTCCTCCCCGGCCGACCCGGACCGACCCCGACCCTCCCCGCTCCTCTCCGTTCCTCCCCGTTCCCCGACCCTCCGCGCTCCTCTCCGAACTTCCTGCTCCTCCCGACCCTCCCAGACACTCTCCACTCCTCTCCACTCTTCCCCGATCCTCACAAACCCTCCCCGACTCTCCCTGACCCCCTTCGACCCACCCTCCCTCCCCTTCCTGACCCTCGCAACCGACCTTCCCGGACACTCTCCGCTCCTCCCCGCTCCTCCCCGCTCCTCACCGCTCCCCCCGCTCCTCTCCGCTCTTCCCCGACCCTCACGGACCCTCCCCGACCCTCCTTGACTCTCCCCGATTCTCTCCGACCCACCCAGACCTTCCCCTCCCTTTCTGACACTCCCCAATCCCTGACCATCCCATCCCCTCCCCTCCCTGGCCACCCTCCCACCATCCCCTCCGTAACCCTCCCCTACTCCTCCCCTCCCCACCCCATCCCATTCCTGACCTTCCCATCCCAACCCCTCCCCTCCCCTCCCTGAACCTTCCCACCTCTCCCTGACCGTACCCTCCCTACCCCTCCCCTTTGCTCCCTGACCCTCCCCTCTCATACCCCTCCCCTTCCTGACTCTACCCAACCCTCTCGGACGGTCCTCAACCCTCCCCGATACTCTCGGCCTTACGTAGTCTCGGTTCGTCGCGTCTCGCTTCGATTCGACTCCACTCGCCCACTTCTCCTCCCCTCTTCTACTTCGCTTCCCTGTTCCACACCTGTCCTTTAACCCTATTCTCTCGTACTCGCTCCCCCGTCCACCGGCGTCCTACGCACCACCTAAACCCACCCCTCTCCATCTCTCTCTCTCTTTACCTCACCCCATACCATCTCGCTCCACCCCCATACCACGCGTGACACCCTGCAACCGCCCGCACCACCTCGCCTCGCTCAGAAAGATCTCATCGCAACTTCAACACTGCGCTCGAAGAACCGAGGAGGGTGAGATAGGTAGAGGTGGGAAGGGGCAAGGAGGGGTTCGACGGAAAGGAGGTTGCGTGGATCATTGCGCAGTGGTTCAGGAAGGTGGTCGAAAACCAAAATGGCTGTCGGTGGCGCGTCACGCACGCTGGCTAGGTGTCGGCGTCCAGTCACAATAACATTGATTACGTGTGGAATTAACATTAATGGGATACATCCAACCCGTAGGAACGTTTCAATGGGTACTTCTATGTCTCTCTTTTCTCCAACCTCGTTCTTATTTTATCGATCATCATGTTCATGTCTTTTATCACATCTCAGACATTTTCAGTACTTTCATTTTGGGACATTTAAAAGGCCAAATTTCAACATTTCTCACAACAAAGTTTTGTTTTAAAAGTTGGTCACTGTTGTAACTAGTATAAACGTTACTTTTGTAAGTTGCTGAATTCCAGTGTGTTGAGAATTCCTTTTTTAATATTAGCATAATAGAATTGGTTAGAGAAAGTCCGTAATACAGTAGAAATGAGTAGTAAACTCTAAACAGGGAGGAATGATTCGTTTGTATTATTGTGTAGTAGTATTTTTGCCTCTAAAATAATGTTTTCTAAAAGGTATTGGTGTAAAGAATACATAATACCCTGAATTATTATTTTATGGGAATGTTTCGCTTTTGGAGTTAGAAATACGAAAGTTTTAATCTGTAATTTTCATTTCCATTGGACCCCTACTTTCATAATGCATATTTTCTAAATATAATTTATAGTGTTATAATTTAATTTTAATTCCAAATATAATTTATACACATAACTATAGAAATCGTTTTATTTGCATTACACTTATGTGCTTTTAATCTCTCTCTTTCTCTCTCTCGATATATATATATATATATATATATATATATATATATATATAGAAATGAGAGGTTGGGAGAACCCGTAAATTTTTTATAAAAAAATACTTATTGTTATAAATGATTGACGTTTCACCTCGTAAACTTCTAGAACCTGTAACCAATTATAAAAAGAGACTTGAGTCACACCAGTTGTCCGGGTGAAGACTCGACCGTACACCAAGTGCCAATTTTGATTAAAATGAAACTTCTTTATCTATAATGTCAACAAACATGGACACTACACTTTTTAAATAGACCCTAAATAGGATCGAAACGTCAATAGTGTATAACAATAAATAAATTGTTATAAAAATTACTGAGTCTGTTTATTAGGATCAATAAACCATTACAACAAATAAGCAGTACAACAGACGTATATATTCACTAAAATTTGATATTTTTTCTCTTCGTTTTTCTCTGAATGTGAAACACTGTACTCCAAGCGTTGCGATCAGGTGGGGGGGGGAGGGTAGCCGAAGCGACAAGAGGAAGACCGAAGCCCTTGGCGCGTCCTGCTTCAGCGGCGAGTGCAAACAGCACCTGGCGAAGGAAAACATCGCTTTCAGGGCAGAGAATCGTGCGTCTATTGTTCGCAAGATCCCGCTCGCCGCGGTTATCCTCCGCTTTATCTGCGAGTGCCGCGCGCACTTCTTTTGTTCGACACCTTCCGGGCTTTGTATACCTGTTTTTATTGCTTCTCTGTCTTTGGTTTTTGGGTTGAGAAGGGTTTTGTCTGGTTGATTCCGGAGATCGGAGGAAGTTTGTTCCGCGATAAAACATGCCTGGTTCGGGTTTCTTTTGGAAATATTTTTGCGCTCAGGCCAAAATTTCAACTTTCATAAACCTCTTCGTGGCGTACGAGTTGCCAGAGGTCACGTAAACTTGCATTTTTACTTGCATTCATTTTTACTTGCATTCTGCTACTTTTAAAGTCTTATTAAGACAATCACGCTAATGTCATCTTAAAAGTATATTTGTAATAGCACACTAATCACCTAAGTAAATTGTTTGTATTATTCTCGAGCGGAGTGAGTTATAAAATGTGAACTGCACTGTGCAATTCTATACCGAGAGTGAATTTGTGACTTCAGTGTTCGTGTAAATAAAATATTCTTTTATTTTAATTTATATATATATATATATATATATATATATATAGAGAGAGAGAGAGAGAGAGAGAGAGAGAGAGAGAGAGAGAGAGTGTATGTAGTACGACTGATTCCGTAACGTACAGTCCGTTGCAACCACCCCATCGAACAACCGTAGGGTGTCTACTGAATGTGCGAAGTTAACTTTTCACACAGCCCACTGTTTCAATATGCATAATGCTACATTCAACTTTATTTATTGTCATATGGCTGTGTTTAAATGTCAATAAGCTTTGAAAAGCTCATAGTGAATCTTGTTTCATTCATTCATGATATCGTGCTATTTTGTAAGTAATTTGTTACGGTAGTTCGTAAGGTTATTTCATGTTCCAGATACATGTCCGTTTTGTAATTTGATGTGGTGCATTTAGATGAAGATAAATCTCCACAACAGAACTGGAAAAAAGGCAATCCATTGTAAATAAAGAATCTTCATACCTATTATACCATACCTAATAAATTATCTTGAGGGTGTTCTTTTGACCATTCAACAGAAGAAATCTAGAACTCAACTTTCAACATCCTGGTTAATTGTTGCTATTTTTATTTTCTCGCTACCGCTTACTCAGTAGAGAGGAAGTTATGAAATGCTGCGCGAAAAATGGCGTATTTTCGGTAACGAACGAATAGTAACGAAAAAGTGGATAAATCTTGTTGATAAATTTAGAAAAAAAAACTCCAACTCGTGATATAGCCAACATCTATGTTTTGTAGGCCCTTGATACCAAAAAATCAAATGACGCCAAAATGTCTGTCTGTCCTTCCATATGTCCGTCGGTGAACAACGCTAGCAGGTAAACCGTTCATCTGATTTTCTCCAAAATTGATATTCCCTAATCGATCTGGCTGATGTGGCCGTACCTTGAATTTATAACTGGTATTTAAATTTTGGTGGTTCTTTACATGAAGCCCCTGAGTCATTTTCCAATTTTTTCAGAAAAATGGCTCCATCGGTTTTGATTAAATTTTCTGGTTGGTTAGTATGAAGGACGTTTAAGGGAATGGTGCAGGTCTCATTTTCGTTGAAAACTCTGATTTTTCGAAAATTGCAAAAATTCAAAAGTTCTTCGAAGTCAGCCTGCAACTACAATTATGCAGATAGACATTTTTCCCTTAATGAAATATATTCCTTAAAGATAGATTTTGTAATAAGGTCAGCTACAATTGTTAGAGAATTTGAGGTTTTTTCGCATCATTTTGCATGAAAATACGGGAGGAGAAAGTACGTGCTGTTTTAGCACCACTAGTTTAATATTCTCTTTGTAACGTAATGAAAACTGGTTTACAAAGCATCGCTAATAATGTTCATGAGTACAAGCATTCCTTTACCGGAATAAACCTTAAAAATGGCCGCACCACGTGTGCACTTCCATTTCTAGATAAAATATTGCTTAGAATGTGTTCATTTGTAGGTAGAAGTGTAATGTTTGCCAGTGCACGTTTTCTACAAAAAACGTCCGCGGGAGAGTATTAAAAAGCGCCGGAGGCTGCTGCTGCTGCTGCATCTGTTTGGCCAAGCCACTGGCCGCGGGGAGGGTGGGTGAGGGGAGGTGACGTTGAGGAAAATGGCGAAGAGGAGGCTGCAGGATCGAGGTGGCGGCGACGGCGGCGGTGGCGGCGGTGGCGCCGGCGGCGGTGGCGGCGGCGGGGGCAGCGGCGGCTGCGGCGGCGGCGGTGGCGCCGGTGGCGGTAGCGGCGGCGGCGGCGACGGCGGCGGCGGTGGCGGCGGCGGCGGCGGCGGCGGCGGCGGCGGCGGCGGCGGAGGTGGCGGTGGCGGCGGCGGCATCGGCGGCGGCGGCGGTGGCGGCGGTGGCGCCGGCGGCGGTGGCGGCGGCGGGGGCAGCGGGGGCGGCGGTGGGGGCGGCGGCGGTGGCGGCGGTGGCGCCGGTGGCGGTAGCGGCGGCGGCGGCGGTGGCGGCGGCGGCGGCGGCGGCGGCGGCGGAGGCGGCGGTGGCGGCGGTGGCGGCGATGGCGGCGGCGATGGTTGCGGCTGGGGCGTAATGAAGATTGGCCGACGCGAGCGACAGCCGGAAATTGGATGGCCAGCTGAGGGACGCCGCGCGGTTTCGGCCGCGTCAGCCCCGCTGGTGCCGGGCACTGGTGGGGAAGGCTTGTGGTAATGATGCGGTTGGTGCTCCTGATGATGGTGCTGCTGATGAGAGTATTGGGGACCTGATACGTCGAAGTTTGTAATCCCGCCAGATGGTTTTGAAGACATGCTTCGTTTCTAACGTTTCACGGACGGACGGACGGACGGACGGACGGACGTTTTCCTTTCAATTGGTTTTTCAGTATCAAGGACCCACAAAAGAGGGGTTCTGGCTACACCACGTGTTAGGGGATTTTTTTCTTAATTTAGCAACTGGTTTTATCCAGCTTTTCGTTATCAGCGCTTGGCAATGAATTTCTTTCCGCCGAAAATTCGCCGTTTTTTTCGCGCAGCATTACATAACTTTCCCTATACTACGTGTATTACTCCGTATGTACGTGCGCATACGGGAAAGTAAAAATGCATTTACTCGTAAGTTCATAGCGACCCGATAACTGGGAAACAAGTAAAGGGAACAACTCCGTCGGCATCTGTTACTGTTGTGGCGAATACTCAATTTACATTTTCATTTTTTACAAGCTGAATTTCGTGCTACCAACATAATTGTGTGGCTAGCACTCTCACCAGTCACTGGTGCCACTGCTGAGAGACTTTCCTGTCGCAAGAGTGCTGTGTTTTTGATGGTGGTTATAAACCTTGGAATGGCGTTGGCGCCGGTTGGAGGTTGTGTGTGGTTGGACCGTGGACGAAATATCGGATTATGCTGTATAAGCTGTATTCAGTCGACCATTTCATGCTACCTTTTTCGTAGAAAATGTAATTTTCAATTAGCGTTCTTAGATTGTATGTTTCGTATGGATTCTTCGTAGTCCTTTTGCCCATTTCATCATTGTTCGGTCTGACCCCTCTTATATCTTTCCCCTCCTTCTTCCTCTCTTTCTCTTCTTCGGCTCGGTTCTTTCGTTTTATTCAAGAAAAATTCCAGTGGAACATAAAACAGTGCACTTACTAAAGGGTGTTAAGAGCTTTAAAAGCATTTTCTGCTGTAAGTACTTTAGGGAAGAGATGATGCTGAAATTGTAATCAAGAAAAGTTTGCTCATTCTTCATGAAAATAATCAAATAAAAATGTAATAGGTTCTCGACATTATTGCATATTCCTTCATTTAAAAAGTGAATTATTGTAATAACGTTTCGAATATATTTGAATTATATTATTCTAAAAAATAGAACGATAGTATTTGTAATTTGATTACATTGAAGTTTCAATGTAACGAAGCCCGGAAGCGCGAAGTAATTTACACGACATGAAAAACATAGCCAGTGGCATGTATGAAGTGACGATGTATTTCTACCACGATGTAGTACCAGTCTATAACACTTTTGTCATGGCAAATTACCCCATGTTTGAATAAGATATTTCAAAAATTATGACAATATTACACTTTTCTTCTTAAATAACAAGGAAGCATTTATCGAAATGTTTTAAGACATCAAAAAGAAAGGTGAAGAGGGGGATGGCCATTTGGAAAGACATATCTTGAGGTAATACCGAAAATAGACGGACGATTGTATGTGCTGACGTGTGTTGACTGTGTGTACTTGTGTATATTGAATGTTGAACAGATGATAGCAGGGTCGCACGGGGGAAACATTTCATGTTAGTTTAATAGTTAGTGATTCATACTTTTCCAGTAACTGTTAATGATTGAAATTATTGTGAAATGTATTTAAAGTAAATAATGCAATAAAGGGAGATAATGAAGATTTATAACTCTCTAAGTTAATATTACGCGTTATAACAAAAACTCTATGAAAATCTACGAATGGTAATATAATTTATAGCAACGTTTTAAATTTCACTACCTGTGTCATATATTATTTTTATAAAGCATTTTTGACTTTCACTTTATTCAAGTATACAAATAACTTAATGATACATTAAGATTGTTAATAGCTGATGGGAAATACGAAATGATTTTGTTTCCTTTGTGACAAACACAGTTTTATGTGTACACGTGATCATCGTCTTACTTTTAGCCCCAGTGCTAAAAATTGAACTTTATTTTCTAGCAACATTCGAACTGCAAAAACATTGAAGATCGTCCCATAAGAGCTGGTACGTGTGAGAACGTGCGTGAGAACGGAGCCAAGAGAGAACGAGGAGTTACGCACCTGTCTCCTTCAGGTCGTTTTCCGCTGGCGTTGCGCTACACGCCAAGTGCACTGGCTCTTCTCGCAAACGAGATGGCGGCGGCGTAGGTGGCAGCGCCGGCGGCGGAGGCAGAAACGGCGCGCGATGAATTTTTCACGCGGCTTCATCTCCGAGTCGCGCTCGCCATACGGCGCTCTCTTCACAAAATGGCGCGAGATGAAATGAAACTACGAGCGCCGCTTCTTCCCTTTGCCGGAGTTGTCTGTTTGCGCTTCTGGCAATTTTACGTGTTTTTGTTATTACGAGACTGTCTCTGTTTTTTTTATTTGTTATTTTTTCACCTCGCTTTTCACTTCTCCACTTGGCACGCCTCAGTATTTTTCATAGACATTTACATTACGTAGATTGAAAGACATTATTTGTGAACACAGAAGAAACTTTAAGGAAAGTACTGAAAGACAAAATTCTAAAACGTGACACAGAATTAACAGTGATCATCAAATGAACTTTGGTAATTTCGAGATATTTTTACTTATTTAAGGTAGCTTTTCGAGTACTAAGCTCATATAGCGACCACTGTAAGTAACATTGAGCACAGCGATAACGATATACGGACGCACATTCTGCCTCGGGCGGGATTCGAACGTGCGACCCTTCAGGCACGGGCCTCTTCAGCTTTAGCGACCTCGGCTTAATTCTGGTGGTAGATCCCTCTAAATATTCAATATTAATTTTAGAGACGTTTCACATAAAAACTAAACGGACATTTAATACAGTAGTAGAATCGAATGCCTTCACCAATACATGTAGTATTTTGCAGCATCTGAAAAATATAAATTATTAGACTAATTGGCACCACTGGTTCACCCTTCTTTTTTCAACTACGTAAAATGATTCCACTTAGTTCATCAGTTCTCTTCCTGCAGGAATGTAGTCACGTACTGTATTATGAGTTAGAGGGCATATTTTACCATATTTGCATATTTTATTCGTCACGACCAAGCGATTTTTGCAAGAAAATACGATACAGACCCCAACAAAGGAATATACGAAGTTTTATGGCGCATATGTTTGCATATATTGGCAATAGGTGCAAATATCACTAATTCGTGCGTATTGATGCATATTTTTATATTATTGACCCTCTCAAGACTGTCACTTTACTTACCTCTTCAGCAACTGATTTTTAAGGTAGGTATTTGTTTTCAATCCCTCGTGAGAGTATCACTAACAATGTGAGATGTCGGGCATAGACAGAAATTCTAAGAAATAGCTTTGCTTATTGCCAGCTTGTCGACTTTGATTACAAAAGTTGATATTTGCTGCGTCTGGTGAAGCACTATCAGCTGCCCTGAGATCTGTTTACTGGGAGGATGGAGCGCACAGCAGTTAATTCGGAGAAATAGACTCGCCGAAGGGAACAAAATTAATCGTCAATTCATTTCATTGCATTCAAAACGCAGCATTTAGAGTAGTGCTGGCGGTTTCGGTGTGATGTTTCATCATGGCGGCGAAGAACAAATCTTCCAGAAGCGTTTGGCTTTGAAAATGGATTCAAGACGACGCCACTTTGGGAACTGACGAATGTGAATAAAAAGTGAGCGAATAAAAATCATTTAAATACGTATATTTGAAGTAATTTGTTGATAATGGTGCCTCATTTCTTGTGCATATTGTCAGATTTATTGGGCATAGTGTCAGATTTTTTTGTCCCTAATTCACTGATTTTAGGTGCATAAATGCATGCATATTTTGATGAATTTAAGTACATATAAAGCCGCCCTCTAATTATGACACATTTTAATGTGAAAATTTTCATTATGAATATGTGTGAGATAGAATCAGATTCATATTAGTGAGCGATGAGCTTGTACCCTCTATAAGTTGTCATTTAACTTTATTTTAAGACAATTTGTTTGTTATTATTCTAAATTTAAAAATATAATATGTACTATATATTTGTTATTTTAAATATCATTTTTATGTCTTACAGTTTATACTTGACGGGACAACAATGGGACAATAATGTGCCTCGAAATATTTTAAATTTTAACTAGAAATATGAGATTGTTGTAATACAATAATTCAAATGTCTGTCTAAAATATTGAGGTGTACCAATCTGAAAAAAATATCAATTTTATGTGGATTATATTCGAGGTAGCGATGCGACACATAATTATCTAGACATCCAATTTGTGAGGAATTACGATCTTCAAAATTGGTCGATATAACATTAGTCGATTTGTCATATACGGCAATTTTCTTAATAACAGGAGAGCTGCATTAGTTCATGAAGTTAATTTAATTCCAAAATTTTGATTAATGCAAATGATCTGATTCTGAACTTTCTGATTGTTTTGGTATTTATTCCATTGGTGGAGGGGTTTCGTTGATCCCTCTTAAGAGAGAAGGCAAGTTGCGTCAGTGTGTATCCCGGCAGATATTTAGATTTTGTTAAATACCATTTACACGTACATGGTTTCATTTCTGAACAAAATCGAGCAGCGAGTATTAAAATAACTTTTTCTTCATGATATTTTATCGAGGTAATCGTCGTTGAGCTTACTTACCGAAGTGAACGAATAAGTGAGGAAAATCTAGAAAACTGAAGATTCAAAATATATTTTATTTACACTAATTGTCAGTGATTTTCCCCATAAAATTCTATAAAGAATTAACAATTTGGATTTGTTCACGTCATTGATAAAACCAGTGGTGGAGTACTTGTAAAACTAACGGAAATCCGTTTTCCCTTAAACAATGATAAATGAGTCTTTCAAGGGTAATAGATAATGAAAATGAGGTTTACGTTAGAACGTAGACTTAATGAAATTTTCTTTCCAATCATTTAACATTTTCTTTACATATTACGTGTCATGTTGCGTCAACTGGCACTATAATCTAAAAGGAAAATCTGTATGTGAAATGTTACCTCGCCCAATTCATCATTCTTCTCTAAAACAGGGAATATCTCAATGTTTTTATTACTGGCACAACTGTATATTTATGACACTTAAGCATGCTTGCTATGAAACCATTGATATTATTCGTTTTAATTATATAATACACGTCCGTATCTGCAGTGTGTTGGTCAACTTCCATGGATAATATACACAGTAATCCTTCAACATTCGTGAGTGTTAGGTTCCCAAAAACCTCGCGTATATCAAATCCGCGAAAGTTGGGTCTATATTTTAACGAAGAAAAGTGGGTTAGATTCCTGTATATCGATAATCTGTTTTAAAAAAGAAAGAAAAAAGTCTGAGAAATAAGTGCAGAAGAACTGAGTAAGTGCTACTAAAACAATTCAACATTAACTTCCCAAAGAGAAAAAATAAAGCAATATTTGAAACTAATTTCAAAATTGAAAATGAATGAATATAGGATTTAGTATTTTTTGGGGTTCATCATCCTCCTCGTTGTTCTAAGATACAAACATGGAAAAGTTGCTGCTTCTATTTCTCTCTTAAATTTCAAAGTTCCGTGTTTGGATCACATTCGAATGCCCTTTCCACCTGAGCTTGTTGAAGTTTTAGAACGCTATTAACAGTTTTGACATTGAAATTGGTCCAGGATGCAGTTTCGCTTCTGTTCCTTCATTATGTTGGAGTAGGTTTTGCTTCGCTGATGATTTCCCGAAGCTGCTCTTCAGTGAGGTCATTATAACGAGAGTTGTACAGATCCTGAATAGCTTTTCTGTTCATGTGACCAAAACCCTTACCTCGAATTTCACGGAACTGAATAGAATTGTTTTACAATGTATTATTCTGTTAATGTGAATTAACATTACAACTTTGATATTTTGGCTGAGAGGGATACTTTGAGTTCAGGTGTCTGCCGAATTCGTTTCCCAGATAACGCTGATAAAGGATATAAAATGCTCGCTTTCAAGAAAGTAAGACGAAAGACGCTCTCGAGAAGGTTAAAGGCTCGAATTTTAAAACCGGTAGCATTTTTCTAGTAGCGAATGTTCGGGACTTGCGAATAGCAAATGCGTGGATGTCGATAGATCACTTTGTATGTGATACAATATGTCGTTGATGGTAATGAAAATTAAAACTTGGTATCGTAAATATAGAATCTCTTCTCTGATTTGTATTCCGCACATATATTATCTTTTATATTGACTAGTTTACTTTTATATTGACCTTTTACTTGGATGGCCTGAAATATTATAAATCAAATAATAAGTTAAAAATATTTTCATTAATATGGCATACTTGCTAGTTAGGCTTTAATTTTCGTTTCAAGGCACAGAATAAAATCAAGTTCATCTGCGACAACCTGTATAGGAACCCTTCTCCAGCTTTCGTTTGCAACCACAGACGTGTGTTGTACTTGAAATGTAAATATTTCTATTCTATAAGAAAGAATTAATCACGAATTCTATATCAAAGTTTTTCCGATATATTTTAAAGTTGAAAAGTTTTCGCAAATCTTTTCACGTTTAAATCACTTTCTAGGTAATTTCAGATCGTTTTTATGGAAGTTAGTGGCTCTTGCTTCGATTCTCAAAAGAGGCCAATAAAAGTTCAATTCAATATCGGTTCGTATTTAGTTTTTGTATACATACTGTAAAGTTCAAATGTCGAGATTTTGACGTTGGTGGAGTTACCTGATAACGAAAAACGGTTTATCTGTGAGCAACACGCCTAAACCATTTGTTTTGTTCCAATAGACGAATGTACTGTAACCGCTAATTGTCGATTACATTTGAAACCAAGAAGAAAATAGAAGAGAAAACCCGACACCATATTATCAACTAATAGTTTCTCTGGTGGCGTAGAGATGGCGACAGCCAGGAGATTCATTTCAGAACGCACTCTGATAGTAACCAATCAGAAACTTTTGGGGAACAAACGGAAACGGCATGAACTGATGTCGAGAGAATTCATTCTATTCTAGTTGGAGTCGCCGAGGTGAACAGTCAAAAGAATTCGCTTCTTATCGTGTTTGAGCCGCCGAGGTGAACAGTTAACTATTTTGTGCACGACATAGACGACGAGTGATACGTAGTAGGCTACGACGTATAAGAAAGTCTGTATTAATTTTGGAAATCTCATTCTGGAAATTTACTTATTGAATCTCAAGAATTATAAGAACTCTGTTTGATATTACAACTAGTTTGGCTTGTTACCATTACGAAGTCATAATTGGAAGCTCTCAACTTACATTCTTATGCGACCATCATCTTGGAGTGACCGATGGTAAAACGTCGCTAAGCAATGAGAGACGGCGCTCGGGGGCATCCCATTTCTCAACGCGGCAGGCAACACGGAGCGGTGCAGAAATCCAGCGACCTTGGAGGCGTGGACGCCGTTTTGAAGCCGGCTACGCAGCGCAGAGTAAAGGGAGGTCACCGGCCGTGAGTTGAACAAATACCGAAAGAACTTTCACGAAATTTCAAATTAGAATTTCACAGAACAGTTGTCTTGGTAACTAATCGAGTCATTTCCTTTTCTCATAAAGTCGTAATTAGAATCAGATTCTGATGTTTCTTGTGAATAATGTAAAAATTGTGTTCTTACGTAAAACCATTTAACTGAATTCACGTATAATTGATTTAATGGTATAAATACCACTTAGCAAAAAGTAAGCCGTATGAAATACTGAATGGGAGAAAAGCCGTCCGATTATTTATTTCATAATAGCATTTAAAGGACTGGCTAATGACTTTGTTAAACGAATTTTTTTTATACTGAAAGGCTAAGGATGAGCCAAATTCCAATTGTGAGAATTAAGTGTTATATTATTAATTGATTCAAAGGTGTTAAAAATTTGGAACATTGTATGTGCATGTATTTCTTTTTCAGGATCATAATTTGAATTGTATTTCGTGTGTTAGTGATTTTTGTTATGTAAAGTGTATCTCTGTGTGTGTAAGTTATTATTTGAAAACAAGGGATCAAAGTTAAGATTACATTAGAAAATCATAACTGCAGTTTAGGTAGGATAGGTAGCTACCAGAATTTAATGGGAAAATATTGAGAACATAGGTAAAATTTGTAAATACAGTTGTAGATTATATTTCATTCATCAGAATATACGTTCAATATTATTTCAAACTAATGAACTGTGTATACTTGTTAATTGGTAATTAGTTGAGCCATGACGAACCCACCCCTGACAGGGAATTTTACCTTTCATTAGAAATACTCCCAGATGTGCGTGACGGTGTAGAAGCTTGTCACGGAATAAGTAAATTAAAGATTTACTTTGGTAACCAAGTAGACAAAGAGAAAGCGGTTACAGTACACTAATAAAAATAACGCCAGGTCGGTTGGTCATTAAAACCTACAAGTTTTCAAAATATCGAAAATTTTAATTTTTTAATAATCCCCTTTAACAATTACATTATTGAAGATAGAGAATTGTTTTGAAAATAAAATGTTACACAAAATCAACCAGATCGTGTATAGTATGAACAATTCTTTTCAAAAGGAATTCAAAATCTCTCTCAATTCAAAAGGATACTTTTCATCAAAAAGTTCTGAATTTGTGAATTGTATTTCGAAAATGTCCTTCACTTTTAATAATGAAGCTAATTTATTTTTATAACTGTTCCTCAGTCCAATATATTAGAATTATTTCCTTTAAACTGTTTTGAAAATATGCATATTTTTTGTAATTTTGAATTGTATAGTGACAAAGTTAAAATATTTTTGATTCTGCCCTAAACTCTGAATATTGTTGTTAGTTGTCTTTTATAATGCGGTATATTTGTCAATATTATACATTTATATTATGAAAAGTGTTTTTTAATACTATTAGTTTTTGTAATTACGCAATTATTAAGTATATACAGTTTTAGCACCTTATTGTTTATTGGCTTCGCTGACTCTGTGTGCGTATTTCACATCCAAACACTCTTGCATGCCAGAAACGTCATTGCAGCTTTATTATTCTTTTTTAGCTATCATGAACGCTATAAAATAACGTTGACTGGGTTTCCAATCAACGAATTGTGGCTTTTTCAGCGAACCGTAGTTTTTATTAAACGCAGGTGCGTTTAAAAATACAAACGAATTCTCATTCATGTAAGCGAAGTAACTGATTCAAACCGACCTTGTTTTCATGTGCAGAGCGATGTGATGGTGCACAAAATGAAAATGTTTATTTATTGATGTACTTTTCGTACTGAAGTTACGCAGTAACTGCAACCGTGTTCACAGGCTATATTTATGAATTAATAAGAATTGAGCAACATTCGCTGTATGTTTCAATTTACATCCAAGGTGAACTAGATTTTGAATAAAATTTTTTATAAAGTACCATTAAATATTGTCATGAAGTAGACGTAACTAAGGATACGTACATTACTTAAAAGACAAATAATATTGCACTATTTCATTTATTAAATGCAAATCATCACTAATTAGGTAAAATATCACTCACTAAATTAATTAATTAATATAATTTCTCGCTTAATTTGTCTTTCTGAACAAATATATTCATTTCTTTTGTAAATAATAAACAACTTATATGTTTCTGGAGTGTTTCTATGCTTCTATAATGCAAAGTTTTGCCTAGAAATCATTTTTTCAAACCAACTTTGGAGTGGTTATTGCGGCTCAACCATTCGGAATATCCACGTATTTTATTAGATAAATTATGCTTAGAATTGTCTTAAGAGCTAGTTTTCGAAGTTTCGACGTTTCCTCCCCGGACGTCCTGTAAAAAGGTATATTCGAGTATGTCGTTACTGTACCCAAGTGATCAAATAAGTACATCATATGCAGCACGAACAATACATTTCACGCATCCTATTGTGACTCCATCCGCACTAGAGTGGTCCTATTAATTTTTTCAAGTTAATGCAAATCCAAAATGCCAGAGTAATAAAATGGTTCTTGCATATCGGGACTATATCTGATTTTCAGTGGAGCTACGCGCATTGAATCTGTTTGTGCGAGAGGTACAATATGGGAAGTGGAGTGCTGACAGATCTGTAGCAGTGGTGTCGCAAACCACGAATGGGCAAACAGGAAGTTTGGCTTTACCGTAATGAGAACAGGAGAACGCAAAAGCAAATAGCAATTCAGCAAGAGTGATAGAGGTCATGTGTGTCAAAGCAACGTTCATGCGCACGAGGCATGTAAAAGATAGTGTTGCCAGGAGGGAATTGATGGGGGAAGGAAGTGAGTAAATACATAGGCTTTTGAAACCAACAGCCAAACAGTCCCTCTAGCGTAGCGTAACATAATGAAACGCGGAGATACCAATGGCAGGTGTTTTATATGATCTCCTGACGTGTGTGGTACTGTAGTGAATGTAAGTGTAATCGAGAGTAAGGAGTGAGAAAATAAAAAGGAAGGAAAGGTCGCGTGCGGTCATTGTCCTTTTGTTAGGGTACTGCTCCGCCATTCGCCTGGTACTGATCGTATAAACCATAGAAACCTATGGATCAGAGCAGCCGGCCGCTAGAATTCTGCTACAGAGAAAGGCCGAGTTCGACCTTGCTGTGTAGCTCGTGTCGAAACTCCAGCCGCCGACCAATCAGCTGTAAAAGACACATGCGTAATATCGTAAAATATGATTTTCCACTCTATGTTGATTGGGAAACGTGATTATCTCGAAGTCTGTAACATTTAGTCCCACAGAGCAAAACGGCCGGGCTTTGAACCCGTGCTCCCAGAGGTGGTTCCGGGCGTTGGGTCGCCGTTCCGCGGGAGGCCCCGAAGCAGCGAGAGCCACCGCAGGGGGCGGCGCGGGGGGCGCCGGGCGATGGGCGCCGCGGTGTGATTTACGGCGCTTTCCGCCCCGGCGGCGCGGCCAGGCCAGGCGCGGCGCCCGCCGCAGCGGAATCACCGCCCGCGGGGCCACGGGATTGGGCGCGGCGCCCTAACCGCTCGCCCGCCTGCCCGGCGTCGGGGAGTCACCCCACCCGCCCGCCCGCCCGCCCGCTCTACCGCCCGCCCGCCCGCCCGCCCGCCCGCCCGCTCTACCGCCCGCCCGCTCTACCGCCCGCCCGCCCGCCCGCTCTACCGCCCGCTCTACCGCCCGCTCTACCGCCCGCCGGCCGCCCGCCCGCCCGCTCTACCGCCCGCTCTACCGCTCGCCCGCCCGCCCGCTCGCCCGCTCGACCGCTCGACCGCTCGACCGCTCGACCGCTCGACCGCTCGACCGCTCGACCGCCCGACCGCTCGACCGCTCGACCGCTCGACCGCTCGACCGCTCGACCGCTCGACCGCTCGACCGCTCGACCGCTCGACCGTCCGCCCGCTTGGCATCCGAAGCGAAGAACATGTAAGATTTTACAAAGAATATTCTACATTTATGTAAAACATTATTAAAATGTATGAAAGATACATATCTAAATTTGTGTCTGAAAAAGTGTTTCGTCTGTGTAAGCTATTTTTATACATTGGTCATGCCCGTGAATAGGCGGTGTTGCTACCTGACTGGAAAAACCTTTCTTTGGATGTCTCGAGTGACTATCGACCTGCACGTGTTGTGGTGATGCCTATGCACACGCATAGCCGAGAGGTGACTGGAAACGATTCCTGACTGAAAAGAAATCTACGATCTCTCACGGGTTTATATTTCGTTCGAGTAGTAACACTGAACGCGACAACCCGCCTCCTTTCTCCCCAATGTCAATCTTATCTTCGACAGTGCACGTGGTAAAAGAGAAATACACTCTATCTACATCCGTTGGGAATATTAAGATATATGCAGTAACCGTAAAATGTAGTAAAATATTCAAAATAAAATTAGTCATGATTGCTCTAAATGGGCAGATTCGTAAAGATTTGTATTCGTTCTATTAAGTAACAATTAGCTAAAAAATATGCAATTACATACAAATCCGAGCTGTATTGATGTCTCTTACCCCGCTCTTATCCTCCTGCTGCTCCCTGCTGCTCTTCTCTCCCCTTGTGATGCTTTCTCCTTCCATGCCTCTTCCTGACTCTTTTATGCGGCTCAAAATGCGTTTCTCTCTCCCCTGCCTTCGTCTGTCTCCTCCTGCCGTCCCCGCCATCCACGCCACCCCCTCTTCGATCTACCTCCACCATTGGCGCCGTCGCTGTTATTGTCGTTCTACATTGCGCTTCACTTAACACTACGTCGCATGTCCCTGCTGCAGCCTTTCTGCTTTTGACGTTCGATGATTGAAGTTGTCGATATTTATGGATTGATGCAATACTCGGTTTGAATCCAGGGAGAATCTGGTGACATCCGTTTCATTGTTGTTGGTTTTTTTTGTTACCTATTGTTCTATTTTAAAATGTAGATCTCGAACCTTTCTTTTTTCTTTGATGCTACCAGCCATTTAACAGTACCCGTGGAGAGTGTGTGCATGTGTTAGGTTTTTTAAAATAAATATTTTTTATATACAGGTTACAAACCTCTAAAGACCAAACGAACTTCAATGAGAAAGGAAAATATTCAGTTATTCACATATTGGCGCTTTAAAGAAGAAGAAAGAGGTAACCCACTAACATTATGTTGTGCGTTTATGAATAAGAAAAATTTGGGAATGTTGAAGCTTCGAAACTAACGAAAGAATCCTAAATAGTGAGACATATACACTAAGTGATCAAAAGTATCAGAACACTTGTATGAAAATGACTTACCAGTTCGTGGCGTCGTCCATTGGTAATGCTGGATTTCAAATGGGTGTTGGTCCACCCTTAGCCTTTTTGTCAGCTTCCACTCTCGTAGGCATACTTTCAATCAGGTGCTGGAAAGTTTCTTGGAGAAGGGCTGCCAAATCTTCATGGAGTACTGCACTGAAGCAAATACTATAGAGATAATACAGGACACTTCGCAATATACAGGATGTCCAGAAGCTCCCGTTACAAAAAAATACCACATATTCTGTGTTACCAGACATGAAGAATGGCAGGTCCAGTTTTCCGAAAAAAAAAATTGTCTTTGCGAAAATTGAGTTTAAAAGTCACTTCCGGGGCGCGAAATTCAAACCGGCCGCAACGACACCAGACAGCAGCGTCACCTGCGCGAAGCATTTCCTCGTTTCTCCGCGTGAACGGTGAAACAGTCGAGTAATATTCTGGAAAGCATCGCGTTGCTTACACTAGAATACTTAATAATATCAAGTATTTGCAGGTTCTATTCAATAAATATTTTAAATGTACGTACAGAATATCGATATTTGTTCAAAATGATAGCCACGGTACACGGCGGCGTAAACATAAATGAATCTCCTGGAATGCTCGAATTGTTATTTTTAGCACTTATTATTATTAACTAGTGCTTTGGGTTTAAGACTGCCTCGTATATGATAGTATCCTGTAGATTATTCTAAATATCGTGATATACTAAAAGCATCTAGTAATCGGCTATCTAGGCGATAGCGATTATCCATAACGGAAACCAATGACCCAGCTAGCCGGACATTTATCCATTTGTTAAAATTATCTGTGGAAGCATTGGTTTAATTAACGTTACCTGTTCCTGGCGCCCAAAATTTTACCATAAATTCGGAACGGGTCACGATTATAACCGTCCTAAGGTGAATGATATCAACGATCTCGTAATAGTCTATGACGAGACATTGTTGGTACATTTCAATACACTGTGGCTATATTTTATTTTTTAACCAATTTGTAGTTGGAGTTTTCGTTTTTTAAACCTTTATTTCGAGTAAATTAACGTTGGGTCTGTGGTGTGGTACTAATATAGCATTGTTTCCCTTTACATAGGCACTCCATCTTCTCCGTGCGAGAAGCAGTAATCATATCTCTGGCAGGGAGGCGAGTTTGTTCCGCAAACGTACGTCAAGTCCGACAAAAAAGTGTTATTACGTCAAGTTCGCCAAATAAGTATTTAGAACAGGATGTTGAATATTCCGGAGCTCCAAGATAAACCCATAAAACATTGGACGATATTCGATAAGACATCATTCATCGAACTATGATCACATCTTGTGGTCTGATTTAGATGTTTTGCCAACTTTGTATTTCGACTTTTCGCTTTTCTAACAGTTTGTTTCGACTTAATTAACAGTACGCTGAAGCAGTCTGTGAGGTAGTATAGCATCGTTTCCCTTTACACAGGCACTCCATCTGCTCCGCGCGAGAGGCAGTATTCATATCTCTGGCAGGGAGGCGAGTTTGTTCTACAAACTTACGTCAAGTCCGAGAAAAAAGTGTTATTATGTCAAGTTCGGCAAATAAGTATTTAGAACAGGATGTTGAATATTCCGGAGCTCCAAGATAAACCCATAAAACATTGGACGAGATTCAATAAGACATCATTCATCGAACTATGATCACATCTTGTGGTCTGATTTTAATGTTGACCAATGTTTTATTTCGATTCTTCTTTTTCTAAACTTTTGTTTCGACTAAATTAACAGTACGGTGAAGGAGTCTGTGGCGCTGTACAGCATCGTTTCCCTTTACACAAGCACTCCATCTGCTCCGCACGAGAGGCGGTATTCATATCTCCGGCAGGGAGGCGAGTTTGTTCTGCGAATGACAAGCGCAGGGCTGCCACGCGCCCGCGTATGCGCTGGCGTTCGCCCACGCGTGTTTGCGCAGCGCCCCGCGAGAGTGCGCTGCGTTTCTCCTCGCGTGTGCGCGCCGCCGCGGGAACGAGGGCGGTGGAATTGGGGGCGGCGGCTGCTTGCACACGACTCGCGGGATGACGTGAGGCGTAGGCGGTGCCCGGAAGGAAGCGTGCGACTGGTGTGGGGGCAGGAAAATTATCGCAATGACGGGTAGGGTTGATGCGGCACGATGGTGAGAATGCCACGGTGGTGAAGATGTTCAAATGACGTGAAAGTTGTGGTGGAGTTGTTATTGGGAGGACGGCGATTTGTGAGGAGGGGAATATGTGAGGAGAGGGATTTGTGAGGAGAGGGATTTGTGAGGAGAGGGATTTGTGAGGAGAGGGATTTGTGAGGAGAGGGATTTGTGAGGAGAGGGATTTGTGAGGAGAGGGATTTGTGAGGAGAGGGATTTGTGAGGAGAGGGATTTGTGAGGAGAGGGATTTGTGAGGAGAGGGATTTGTGAGGAGAGGGATTTGTGAGGAGAGGGATTTGTGAGGAGAGGGATTTGTGAGGAGAGGGATTTGTGAGGAGAGGGATTTGTGAGGAGAGGGATTTGTGAGGAGAGGGATTTGTGAGGAGAGGGATTTGTGAGGAGAGGGATTTGTGAGGAGAGGGATTTGTGAGGAGAGGGATTTGTGAGGAGAGGGATTTGTGAGGAGAGGGATTTGTGAGGAGAGGGATTTGTGAGGAGAGGGATTTGTGAGGAGAGGGATTTGTGAGGAGAGGGATTTGTGAGGAGAGGGATTTGTGAGGAGAGGGATTTGTGAGGAGAGGGATTTGTGAGGAGAGGGATTTGTGAGGAGAGGGATTTGTGAGGAGAGGGATTTGTGAGGAGAGGGATTTGTGAGGAGAGGGATTTGTGAGGAGAGGGATTTGTGAGGAGAGGGATTTGTGAGGAGAGGGATTTGTGAGGAGAGGGATTTGTGAGGAGAGGGATTTGTGAGGAGAGGGATTTGTGAGGAGAGGGATTTGTGAGGAGAGGGATTTGTGAGGAGAGGGATTTGTGAGGAGAGGGATTTGTGAGGAGAGGGATTTGTGAGGAGAGGGATTTGTGAGGAGAGGGATTTGTGAGGAGAGGGATTTGTGAGGAGAGGGATTTGTGAGGAGAGGGATTTGTGAGGAGAGGGATTTGTGAGGAGAGGGATTTGTGAGGAGAGGGATTTGTGAGGAGAGGGATTTGTGAGGAGAGGGATTTGTGAGGAGAGGGATTTGTGAGGAGAGGGATTTGTGAGGAGAGGGATTTGTGAGGAGAGGGATTTGTGAGGAGAGGGATTTGTGAGGAGAGGGATTTGTGAGGAGAGGGATTTGTGAGGAGAGGGATTTGTGAGGAGAGGGATTTGTGAGGAGAGGGATTTGTGAGGAGAGGGATTTGTGAGGAGAGGGATTTGTGAGGAGAGGGATTTGTGAGGAGAGGGATTTGTGAGGAGAGGGATTTGTGAGGAGAGGGATTTGTGAGGAGAGGGATTTGTGAGGAGAGGGATTTGTGAGGAGAGGGATTTGTGAGGAGAGGGATTTGTGAGGAGAGGGATTTGTGAGGAGAGGGATTTGTGAGGAGAGGGATTTGTGAGGAGAGGGATTTGTGAGGAGAGGGATTTGTGAGGAGAGGGATTTGTGAGGAGAGGGATTTGTGAGGAGAGGGATTTGTGAGGAGAGGGATTTGTGAGGAGAGGGATTTTAAGGAGAGGGATTTTTAAGGAGAGGGATTTTTAAGGAGAGGGATTTTTAAGGAGAGGGATTTTTAAGGAGAGGGATTTTTAGGAGAGGGATTTTTAAGGAGAGGGATTTTTAAGGAGAGGGATTTTTAAGGAGAGGGATTTTTAAGGAGAGGGATTTTAAGGAGAGGGATTTTTAAGGAGAGGGATTTTTAAGGAGAGGGATTTGTGAGGAGAGGGATTTGTGAGGAGATGGAAGTATCAATGGGGGAAGATGCATTGGTGAAAATAAAGTGAAAATAATAATATGATACCTTTAAGTGGAAATGACATATGGACGAGTGGGGGACTGAGAATGGTCAATAACAGCGTCAGTTGAGGAGTGTATTCCTAAGGAGCGACAGAAATGGTTGAGGTTTCAGGTTTAAGAATTTAGTGAAGTATCGATAGAAGCTATGTGTTCTGTTATGGTGCTTGAATTCTTAGTGGTTCCAAGGGTAGTGGGAAGCAATAGGTTGCAAAAGTAGAAAAAAATTCACATGAACGGACATGTGCTTCGAATGCGAAGAGCACGATCGCCATTGTGCTGTTCGTTGCCGACTGCGAACAGCACGAGGCCAGTTGCACAAAGCGCACCAAAAGCAGTCTGAGAGCCGTGGGTTGGTTGTGGGCGAGCGGCAGCGCCATTGTGATTGAATACTGTTCGCCCACGGGCGGCGCGACATTCCTTTCCACTCCACTTGTAGTTGAATATCAGGAGGGATTTTGCGTTTAGCCATACCGCGCCCCTTTCGGGTTGCACTAAGTCACCGTGACGCTGGCATCCGGATTGGACAGGTCGCAATGTTTCCCATATACCGTTTTGATCGTGGGTGAACCCCGCATGATCAAGTTTACCTGATTCCTGAGTGATACCGGAGTGGCAAGAGGCGTTTGGCCGGCGGGAGGTGGTGCGGAGGGTGGCAGGGATAGCGGTGGGCGGGAGGGGGTGTGGAAGAAGGAGCGGAGTGCATGAGCGGGAGCGGACGGCGTGAGCGGGTGCGGAGGGTGGGGAGGGATAGCGGTGGGCGGGAGGGGGTGTGGAAGAAGGAGCGGAGTGCATGAGCGGGAGAGGACGGCGGGATGGGGAGCGGGGGTACGGGAGTGGGGGCGGAGGTCGGAAGGGCGAGCAGTGGGTGGGAAGGGGAGCGGATAGCGGGAGGGGGTGCGGATAGCGGGAGGGGGTGCGGATAGCGGGAGGGGGTGCGGAGGGCGGGAGGGCTGGCGGTACGTGAAAGGGGGAGCGGTCAGCAAGACGGGAGCTGTGGTGGGAGGGGGGAAGATGGCCGTGAAGGGGGCGCGGTGGTGGTGAAGGGGGCGGGGTGGCCGTGAAGGGGGCGGAGTGGCCGTGTTGTGGGCGGGATGGCCGTGAGGAGGACGGTTGGCCGTGAGGGGGGACGGGTGGCCGTGAGGGGGGACGGGTGGTCGTGAGGGGGGACGGGTGGCCGTGAGGGGGAGTCGAGGGCGCGAGGGGGAGAGGAGAGCGCGAGGGGGAGCGGTGGACGTGAAGGGGGCGAGGTAGCCGTGAGGGGAAGGGCTGACCGTGAGGGGAACAGGGGCGGCCGTGAGGGGGGACAGGTCGTCGTGAGGGGGAGCCGAGGACGGGACGGGGATCGGTAATCGGTGGGCGGGAAGGGGATCGGTAAGTACGAGGGGGAGCCGAGGCCGTGAAGGAGAGCGGAGGGCGTGAGGGCAGAGGGTGAAGGGCCGGAGCAGGTCGTGTTCGCTCGGTCAGCAGCTCTGGCTCAGCCGGGCGTGGGAGGCGATGCAGGCAGTGAGAGACCTGTTGGACGCTCTGGCAAGATCGCGGAGGCGGAATGGCAGCAGTGAAACACGATATTCGGCTCAGCTGCCTGGTATTTTTAAAGATGTAGAATAGGTGATCTGACTGCAAAAATATATATTCTGTAGTGAAATCTGCAGATGTATGTTCGTTTTCTCAATCAAACATAACACATCGTTAAAAGTGTTTTGGATATAAAATATTTATGACATTATTAACGTTAAAATGAAACTTAATTTTGTAATATTCGCTTGAAGGAATTGTCGTAGCCAGGGTTTTGTTTCCGATGTTATATTTTTTTGGAACATAATTTACCCGTCAGGTTTGCATGCCATTTATTATACTGTTTTTTCACTCTGCTAAATCATCCTTTGATTTTATTACTCTCACTTCTGTGCATGGCTGAGTTTCGCTCAGAGTTAGCATTGCCGATGACAGTAGTGCCTCTACTCGAGAGGTCCTACAGTTCGAGTTTCAAAGGCAACGGAATTATCGATTCTAACTACATAGGTCTAATTCAGCCGCTACCTGGAAGAGAATTCTAGCTGCCGACTGCTCTGATCGGTAGTTTTCCGTGAGTTCTTTGATCAACACCAGGTGAATGCCGGAGCAATACCGTACCAACCGGGCACAGATCGCGCACGATCTTTCGTTCCTGTTCCTTGTATTGCCTCTTTATACACACATACATTTACTTAAACGCAAAGGTGTTGGGAGAGCAGTCGTTAGCTTAGTGCTAGTCCCGACTCGGATGCTGCCCATCTAAGGGACACGAAAATGCCCTTGAATTCGATGACGTATAGGTCGATGCCGGATCTCAAAAATCGTTGGGGAGGAACATCCTCATTTCCACCCATAAAACATTAATGTTGCTTACGGGTTGAATGACAATATAATTTGATGTACTATGAAACATCCATCCGTCATTCAAGTTTGCATGTTGCATCGTAATACCCCTTCTTGTCGGACATAATAAACAGGAACATTCTCCAATTCTTGGATTTTTAATTTTCCCGAGTGGTGTGCGTTTTTAGATATTAATTTCTCGTATAAAAAGAGCTACCTTTCAAAGGAATATATCTTTCAAAAGAATCTTGTTTCACTATCACGTGTCATGCTCTGAAATTTTTCCATATAAGAGCATTTTCATTGTTTTAAATTTGACCCAGCTGTCCTTTCCTTCGCTTTCCAAGGCCCGTAAGAGAAGAGACGGCTTCCCCAAGTCCTTGTGGGTTTACTTTGCTGGGCCCGCATGTAACGCGAGCCGCCGCCGGCGCCGCGGGATGTCGCCGGCGCGTGGGCCGGCGTCGCGCTCCGCCACCCCGCTGCTGGGAGGGCGCGTGACGTTACGCCGCCCACGCCCGTGCGCTCACGCGCCGGTGCGCGGCGCTTGTTACCAGCGGCCCCGTTCCGCTCCCTGCCGCTCGGGGTGGCTTTGCAGGGCGCGGCGGCGCGGGCGGCGGAAGCGGCGTGGGAGGCGGAATGCGAGAACTTGGATGAGCCGTCGGAATAAGTTGGGAAAATGAAGTATAAGTGACTTGGAAAGCTCGTCAGACGTTGTTCTGCCCTTCATCTCCCTCTTTCCCCTCCCATCTCCGTTTTCTCACTGTCTCTCCCTCCCTCCCTCCCCACCCTGTCCCTGTCTGTCTCTGTGTGTCTTTGTCTCTCCGCTCTCTGACCCTCTCATTCACATTTACTTGCAGATTCTGAGCAGGCGAGGTAATATCGGGAAGCGCTGGACCAGCAAAAATATAATAAAATGTTCAGGAAGGTCTCATCCTGCATATTGTATGAGAAACGTTTCTTTGAGGCCGGCCTCAAAATTTTAAGGCTCTAGAACGCTTCAGTTAGGAGTTACTTAAAGGCATTGATTCAAAATCCTGCCGATTGCGTTGCGTTTGACGTAACTAGTTTTTTTTGTTGTATAGAGCCATGTAGTGGAGTTACAACAGAATTAACAGCATTTAAACCTTCTGGGTGAAAAACACGTAAAAGTGCCAATTTCCATGAAGATCGGTCGCACGTTATCGGAGTTTACCTCTTATATATACCTATATAAACTACAACAAACCCTCGATAACATGTATTCCAAGGGACCGAAAAAAATCGTGTTTGTGTTACTCCAGTATTATGAATGTGTATTTTACAGTAATCTCTTGCTGGTACCAAAGTTTTGTTCGTGTTACGGTGAAATTCGTCTTAATCGAGATCGTACTAGCAATGGTTTATTGTATAAGGTGACGTTGGTGCGACGGAGAATGATTTTGGTCAGACATTGTCGACAGACCTTGATGGTAACTGGAATGATTTAAAATCATTAGGCTGTGTTTTAACAATAGCTGAATTTATTTGTACTTTCTTTACAAATTTCCATTATTCAACTAGTACCAGGCAACATAGTACTCTAACCGATTTTGCCAGGAAAGCATAATCATGCTCTAAAAGAATGAAGCGTCCAAGCCGTACTTTTACCCAGACAACATTAGGGCACAGTCCTGTGACATATCTTCTGTCGACGTGCTACACGAGGAGCTCTACACACAATATTTCGATTCACGCGACTCGGCTGTATACACTCCTTTTCGAAGGTCCCGCCCCCCGAGGAGACTCGCTGCTCAGGCTCGGCTCCGATGGCGTTTGTCTCGAACCCACTGCTGCTTCCAGGGGCCTCTGAGAGCGCGCGCTGCGAATTGAAAAGTTCGCCGTACATAACAGTATAGAGTTGACAATTAGGCGGCAATGGGGATAAGGCCATGAAAATGATCAGAACTCCAGACGACGGCTGGATTTTTCGACGACCGTGTGATGGCTTTGTTGACGGTGAGAAATAGTTACTGACGCACGGAGTGCCGACATCTTAACGACGATATGAGGATGGTACTGGCGGCGTGACGACGGTCATGGTATTGTGACGATAGTGGTAAAGGGGAGGAAGAGATGGACGCAACTGTTTGACCATTGGAAGAACTGTTAATTGGCGGTATCAAAACCAGGAAAGGAACGTGACGACAGTAGTTACGTATTGAGAACGACGATGTACTGGCGACAGCAATGACAACAGTATCCCTAAGATGACAACCGTTCTAAAAACCTAGACTGTGTCGGCGATGCCAACGTTTAGAGCGACACGCTAGGACGATAGTAGAGACGGCGTGATGACGGCGTTGTAAGATAGTTGAAGACGGCATTGAAGATGTGTCGATGGTCACGAAAAGATAATGGAGGCGACTGTCCGACCATTGTAGATCTGGTGGAACTATGAATTGGTAGTATCCAAACTCACGGTAACGACAGTAATTACGTGTTGAGAAGGTCATACTGGCTACTTGAATTGCCTTATTTTACGTGGCGAGACTCAGGCCATGAGGCCTGCTCTTCCGTCTGATCACGCAAATTTCGCTACACTCCTTTCACCAACTAGCGGAAAAAGAAGGTAATGTATTGGCGACGAAACAGATGATTTTTTAAAATTTTGCTCAAAGGCATCAATTAGGCTTGAGGATCTTTTACATGCAGTAAATCTACTAACATGGGACAGCCGGCTTTACTTCCCCTCCGAAGGAAGGCGTACGAAGAATCTTTGCACCCCTAAAAATTCATGGCTTCGATCGGGGTTGAACCCGCAAACTTGAGCATAACAGTGCGGTACGCTAACCGTTACACCATCGCCGCCCTTAATTATCACTAAGATGACAATGGTTATAAAACCCTGCAGGGGTAGGTCGTTGCTGGAAAAGCGATGCCAACGTTTCGAGCGAGAGGGCGAAAGGCAGCGGCGTCGGCGCTCGGGCGAGAGGGCGGAGGGCGGAGGGCGGAGAGGGCGGGCGCTTTCAGTTAATTGCTCGTTATCGGCCGTCGCAGGCCTTCGACGCGCGCTGCTCGGGCTTTTGTTTAATGCTGCGCGGCGGGCGAGCACGCAGGCCAGACGTCCTCTCCGCGGGGCGAGGGGAAGTAAAAGTGATATTTAGAGAAGATTAACGTTTTTTAAAAGTATTCCCTGTCCGTTCGCAAAATGGGGTTGAATAATGCTGCTCACATTGTAATTGGTAATTTACGATTGATAGGTTTAACGACTGATCTGGTTAATGATCATGGGGATTTATATCCATCATGTCTTGTGTCATTTATGCTCCCCCTGCACGTTTGGTTCTCTATGTATCTTGTGATTATTTGGCGTAATTTTGCTTTTGACTTTCACGTCTATGTAGTATACAGAGAATATATTGTAATGCTGCCAAAATCGATGTCAAGATTTTGACAAATATGCACGTTTCAGAGTTTCCTGATGCCGACAAAAATATGTCACCAAAACATTTGTCTGACGGCTTTTGCTCCAGGTGCATTTTCGCCGTGATGCTTCATCAGATTCTATACCTTTTGCTCCGATATGCCTTGTGAGCTCATCTTGCCTATTCCTCGCAGGGGAAAGGAGCCAGACTACATTTAAATAACTGTGTCCTATAATTTCTTAAGTCGCTCATAAAACGTACGGGAAAGGGAAGAAACGAAGAATACGAGTTGAACTTGAAGGATTGTGTATGCAAGGAGGGCCCACCACGCCACAATATCTGTACTTTGTACCGAATTCGATCACACAAGGCGGATGTTACGCATATTGATAGAAAATGATCTGAACGCATATTTTTCTTCATACTTTTTGTAAGAATAAAACAGAAAACACTAAATCCAATGACATAATTGCCATTTTCATTAAAAATGTTGAATTTTCAAAAATTTACAACATGCTACTGCTACTAATAATACATGAAAATATGTGTTAGTGTGTCACCACAAGATGTTGCTGGGTCGGAACAGTTGGTATGCGAATCCAACTTGGTGATATAAGGAATGAGATTTAAGTCGGAATCTCAGACTGCGCATATATTTTTGAGACTTTGAAACACGTTTGTGGGTTCAGCTAGTAATAAAGTTTACGTAACCATCATTATAATGCGAGAATGTCAATGCTATTGTAGCATCACTAGTCTGAATTAGTGCGAGACAGTGTTTTAGTGAGCAACCATGCACCACGTGTGTGTAGTGCGGGTCTGCCTAACTAGTGAGGCATTCCGTTTATTCTCGTCCTTCATCTGCTTTGAAATACTAATACCATTGATGACAAAAATGAAATATGTGTAAATGCGTGTAAGTTATTCTTAATGTTTGGTGGGTTTTATTATTGAAAATAACATATTTGTATGCTTTTTACATGCCTTGCACGTTTCCTGCGTCGTCCTTCGATTTTGCTTTGTTTCTTCACGTTCCCCTCTCCTTTCCCATTTTATCTGCTCCTTCCATCTGTATTGGGAAACCAAATGCTATTTTCGCTCCCTGATCCGTTACATCGCCCTACCTGCATTTCCCCATCCATTTACTTCCAATGGCCGTTCGCCTCCCCGGGACATATCTCCGCGTGGGCTTCGGCGGCCGTTGACCTTTGCAGCCTATTTTCGTTCCGAGGCATTGGACCTCATATCGAATGCCGCAGCCCACTCTGCCCTCTCCTACTCCTCTTCCTTCTCCTCTGACCGGGCGAGATGGCTCAATGCATCAACCCAATGTTATTGCAGTCCCTCTCACTGGGAAGTGCTAGGTTCGAGTCCCGACGGCGGCAGGATTTTCGACACTAGCTTGTCAGCTAGATCGAATTCAGTCGCTGTCCGGAGGAGAATTCTAGCGGCCGGCTGCTCTGATCGGTAGTTTTACGTGGTTTCTCCGATCAACACCAGCCGAAGGCCGGAGCAGTACCCTAACAAACGGGCCACGGGCCGCGCGCGATCTTTCCTTCCTCTCCTTGTCCTATCCTCTCCTCTTACACACACACACTTACACTAACACCGGACACATGTCGGAGACCGGTCGGGAGCTTACAGCTTGTCCGGGCTGGGGCGGTGTCCTGTTGGTGGGAGATATCTGGCTGGGGAAATCTCGTTAGAGGACGGTAGGTCGCCGCCGGATCTCACCATCGCCCACCATCCCACCAAAGATAACCTCTCGAGGATAACATTCACTACGCGTACGGGAATAATGGCTTTAGCAGTTGACGCGTCCGGATTCACGAATTAATCAATTTTTCCCACTTCTTCCCTCTCTTTCCCCCTCAGATCTTTCACCTAATCCCCATCTCTGTATTTCCTTCCGATCGCGTCTCCTCTCTGACACCCTCTCGCTGATCGTTTGCGATGTCACTTTCGAAGTCCTCTCGGTAATTGCTTCTTCCGTTCGATATAGTTTGCGGGCTTCATTGCTGCCAATTAATGGAGAGATGATGAAATGGCGGTTTTTTCTCGAATGAACGAATATAATCTCAGTGCCAGTGCACCTGGCGGGTTATTTCATTGGTCAGTTTTATCCAGACTTGTATGGAAGGGAATTCTTTCTAGACTGTAGTGTAAGAATTAGGCTTTAAAAGAATAATTAGCATTTGAATAAATGTGAGAATGTTCGATTTTTTTACCCATTAACTGATTGATTGATTAAATTAACTAACAAAGTTAGGAAATGTGATAAGCATGAATATTATACTGTTCAAGTGTTTGTGTATCTCGAGCCTTTTGAATGATTCAAGTGATCAAAAATGTTCAGAAATTGTAAAACTCAATCAGCATATTAGAGAAAGAATACGAGGAAGGTTTTCCTTATTGTTTTGCGAACTTTCTGTGCTTACGTAGCAAAAATATTTAGAATGTGGCTAAACATTGCCACTAAAATCATACCATCAGATAGATATGCCGTCCGAACATTTTTAAGTGTGTTGCTTATCACATTGGTTGAAAAAAAATACAAGACAAACAAAAACACAGAAAAACTGTAACTTTGTAGCCGTGTTTATGTTTGTTCCCTAAAGTCACAGTATCGGGGTAGGAGAACAGGCAATTGAGTGCGATCTCAGGGCCTTCCGCCGGACGCTCGTCCGAGGCCGCGTCGTCTCGGAGGCTGACCTCGCCTCCCACCCACGCGTGTCCGAGGTCGCCTTCGGTCTCTTTCTCTCTCCTCTGGCGACCCGTCTCCTGCACCGCCAACAACAACCCTGTCGCCGCCGCCCGCCGCCCGCAGCCCGCAGCCCGCCGCCCGCCGCCCGCCGCCCGCCGCCCGCCGCCCGCCGCCCGCCGCCCGCCGCCCGCCGCCCGCCGCCCGCCGCCCGCCGCCCGCCGCCCGCCGCCCGCCGCCCGCCGCCCGCCGCCCGCCGCCCGCCGCCCGCCGCCCGCCGCCCGCCGCCCGCCGCCCGCCGCCCGCCGCCCGCCGCCCGCCGCCCGCCCCGCCTGCTGCCCGCCGCCCACTGCCCGCCGCCGTCCCCGGCCCTCCACCTACCACTGCCCCCCGTTGCCCGCCGCCGTCCGCCTCGCTACCGCACTCACCACTCAAATGTCTGGACCCTTTGCTCCACCAGGCCACGCCGTCCTTCCGTCGCCTTGTCCTCATCCCCTTGCCCCATTCCAACCATCTAATTTCGCCGTTCCCTCGCCGCCATTTAGCTCCGATGTCACCTCTTCCAGACTCTCCCTCCGACGCATCTCCGACTCCTCCCTTCGCCCTGGCTTTGCCTCTTCACTTCACTGTCATATTGTCTCCTCCCTTCGCCCACTCTCTTTGCCGTCGCCTCGCCCTACCGCTTCGCCGTCGTCCTAAGCTTTCTCCTTCTCGTTCCCCGCGCCCGTCCCTTCAGTCCGCGACTGCCTCTTGTCTCGCAGCCCCGCCCCCCCCGCCCCACCTCGCTGTCACTTCCGCGGACGTCGCAGCAGGCCTTGCTCTTTTTCAGGGCGCCCCGCCCCTAACACGACGTCCTTCGTCCTTCGCCCCAACCCCCGCGCTGTCTGGGAGACACAGCACAGACGTCTTCGCTCTGGGTCCTCTCCTGGACGAAAAGGCGATTGGACTGGAAGTAGAAGCTACAGCAACGATCATAATACAAAACCTTTCCCAGCATTCCTCCTTCTCCGCGAATCATATTAATACGTTAATAAAATGAATAGTTCATAAATTGTCAACTGTTGCCTTTGTATTGCTCTTGACAAAGCACGTACTAAACGTGCGAAACGTTGAGCCAAAAATAAATGTATTTGAAGTTTTAATTCCTGAAGTCAATATTGATTGATCCTTTATGTTCAAAACATCTGTTTATTCGTACCATCTACGCATCTAATTAAGTTTATAAATTAAACATAAATAACAGTGAAGCATCTACTAACGGACTGTGTGAATCTCGCAACAGAGACAAATGTGGTATAAAGGGGGACATGTGGGAGGACCTTGGAACGCACAAAGCGGCGACTGGAAGGACGCTGAAATTCCTGAACGAGACAAATCTGTTTCATAAAATTTGAATTGTACTTGTGGCTGTGTTTGTGATTGTAATTATCCTCATGATTGTAAATTGTAGTTGTATATGTGACATTTTATAATAAACAGTACAAAGGCTAAAGGCCTTAGTTGCCAAGCCTTCAAACTTAAAAAAATATCTAAATAAAAAATTAAGGGTACAAAGTGAAAATAAAGCTACTCGGCATCTTAAAGTCTTTGGAAATGGACAATTAAAAGAGGCTCTATGCCGAAAAAGTGCTAGAAGATAAATTGGACTGTGCTATGCATAAAGCGGATAAGCGCCATTTTTGAAAAAAATGAGATAGGGACGCCATCATTTGCATTGGACTGTGTTCTAAGTGTACGCAAAGTTCTGGCGAAAAATCTATAAAAATAGCCTTATAATTAATGAAAAATGTAAACGCCATCAGACATATCACGGATTTTATGTTTCGCAATAACTGGCTATAAACATAGATCTTCAAATCTGCTGTTCTTAATTTTTACATTATGCAGGTAAACGCCAGATATACCACTCATGTTTGTGTAGTTTGGCGCTTCAATGAATGAAATAATTAAATTAAAGTTTTTAGACCTGAAAATGTAATAAAAACTTCGAACACGATTATTTCAAACATGTATGATGTCGCATAGCCGACTGATGCATAACACCAATTAAGCGTCTTGATCCCAGAAGTGCGAACATTGCGAAAATGAAAAAAACAACAATAACAACAGTTGGAGTGTCAGAGATGAAGAATAAGAAGCAAACTAAGAAAGACAAGAATGATAGATGTTCGATGCACAGATAAAATAGTAGAATGCGATAATCAAAGAATATTTAAGTCTTTTTTACCCACTGCTCTTAATGCTTTTCATTTAAGACAACAATGCATTTGTGTTGTAACGCTGTTCATTAATTCAGCTGTTCATTAATTTGAAGAGCTCTTAAAAAGTATTTGAAAGTAAAATAATATGATTTACGAGTAATTTTAATTGGGCGTATCATATTGATAGTAATTGTAAAAAAAAATATCTAAAGAAATTTCTGAATATACATTCTTAAACGAGCGTAATATCTGTTTCGAATATTTTTTTGTCTATTCCGCTAGATGTAATTTGCTTCTTGAACCTGTCTCAAGTACGCGGGGAGGTTGCAACAGGTTCCTTCTCAGCGGCTACTTGCTTTCTCATTTGTTAATTTTGTTGGCGTTTTTGATAATTTTTTTCGTTAATTTCGTTAATTTTGTTTCGTATTGCTGATAATACTGGTCTACTGTTATTCGTTTCGTGTTTACTTTTGGCGTCTGATATCTTGCCAACATTCTTAACCATTGACTTGTTTCTAAAGACCATATTTGTGTTTGATATGAAATGTATGAAAAAGAATTGATGAGCACTTCTTTTCAACAATTCACCATGATTTTGTTTTACGCTATTGTTTTTGTTTTTTGCATTCCTCAATATTTCCATTATTAAAAGCGAATTGCAAACACAACGTTCTATATCAACATTCTCTATGAATAATGTAAAATCAATTTGATAGCATTGAAAATTTTTACTTTCAATACGAAAAGAGTTAGATAATTATATCACCTTCATACTTCATTTACCTTTTTCCATTAATTTGCTTATTATAATACTAATCTAACCTTTACACAAAGCCACATTAACTTCCATTTGATTTCTACTGATGTATTTATAAGAATGTTTTATATTCAAGGTAAATTTGTGATCGATAACACAATAATTTTAGCACATCTTTTCGTATGATTTGGACATCGTTAGACTTCTGAATTTTTCGTCGTTAGATAACCATGACCTACATATTCGTAGTAGTGAGCCTGCACTTCGTTTGCGAGCTGCCAGGCCATACACTCCAGCACTGCCTTTCCCTGGCGCCGTGCGTATTGATTGGCTCTCCGGCGGGACACTCGCGCGCGAATCCGGCGACATTGGGTATCAGCCACGCTCCGCCGCCCATGCCGCCCCCCCACGCCGTAGCCCTGACCGCTGCTCCCCACGCCGCCCCCTCACGCCGCCCCTATGCCGTCCCCACGCCGCCCCCACGCCGCCCCACGCCGTCCCTCACGCCGTCACCACACCGTCCCTCACGCCGTCCCCTGCCGTCCCCCACGCCTCCCTCCAAACGGCCCTCCACGCCACCATCCTCACCGCTGCCACCACGCCGTCCTCCACGCCACCCCCCACGCCACCCCCCACACCGCCACCCTCACCGCTGCGGCCTCCCGTTGCCTCTGCTTCGGCCGAGGACCCCAATATCTCCTCTCACGGCCTTCTATCACTGCCGGTCCTCTTCCATACTTCCTCCTTCGCCTCATCCTCCGCGTCGCTCAGCATCGGCCCCGCCATATCTCGTCGCCTCTCCGGCCCTCGAAATGTCGCCGCCTTCAGCGCCCCCGTGAACCCGAGTCGTGCCACTTCCTGTTTCCCTCACGCCTTCGTGCCTCCACAACCACCAATACTGAATCCCCGCCCCTCCGCCCCCTCTCCGTCCCCGGCGACTTCGAATACCGCGCATTCCCGAAGCCGCCTTCCGCAAAGTTCGTCCGTAACATCTACTATCGACACCCTCATTCCTGCTGCCTGCCCATTCTCATCGTCGCTTTCCGTTATACACCTGTCGCTATCCTTTCTCTCGTACTGTCTGCTGATCTCGCCGCCGCCGTCGTCGCCACGATCCACTGTTTGGGCTTTTCCTTCTCGTCTATCTTGCTGACGGACCCTTCTCCCGAATTTCTCTCGCCGCCCCCCGCCGCCCCGCCATCCCCGCCTCACCCGCCACCCTCACCGCCCCGCCGCCCCCAGCCTCCCCCGCCGCCCCCGTCGCTCCCGTGACCCCGCCGCCCTCACCGCCCCCGCCGCCCCCGCCGCCCCCCGCCCCCGCCTCCCCCGCCGCCCCCGTCGCTCCCGTGACCCCGCCGCCCCCGCCGCCCCGCCGCCCCCGCCGCCCCCGCCGCCCCCGCCGCCCCCGCCGCCCCCGCCGCCCCCCGCCCCGCCGCCCCCGCCGCCCCCGCCGCCCCCGCCGCCCCCGCCGCCCCCGCCGCCCCCGCCGCCCCCGCCGTCCCCGCCGTCCCCGCCGCCCCCGCCGCCCCCGCCGCCCCCGCCGCCCCCGCCGCCCCGCCGCCCCCGCCGTCCCAACCGTCCCCGCCGTCCCCGCCGTCCCCGCCGTCCCCGCCGTCCCCGCCGTCCCCGCCGTCCCCGCCGTCCCCGCCGTCCCCGCCGTCCCCGCCGTCCCCGCCGTCCCCGCCGTCCCCGCCGTCCCCGCTGCCACCGCGGCTCCCATGCCCCGCCCCCTTGCCATCGCCCCTGCCTCTGCCCCATCGGCCTCCGCCACCCCGCCCCCACGCCCCAAGCCTCTAGGGGACTCTATTCTCCTTCAGCGTAGCCATCGACGCGACCGCGGGTGTCGCCAACGCCCACCCACTCGAGGCGACTACCCGACCTCAACGTCATCCTTGTCTCTGTGCTCTCAGTGGCGCTTGCCCTGCCATCCTTCTGCTCTTATTGCAAACGCTTCCACTGCTACTGAAACCCTTGTCTCTTCTTTGATCGTCACCTGCCATACTCGTCCAATCCTTTATCCACGACGTAACACTTTGCCTAAATTGGCATCATACCAAGGTTGGATAAGAAGCAATGAGAAATGTTTTTGCCTCTGAAATGACTATTGACAGTGGTACTTAGGTTTACACATCTTAAATATAATCGCCTCCATTATTAATGACATTTTTCAAAATGTTTGGGAGGTGTCGCCCACCAATCTGCACGTCTGTTTCTGTTGATTCCCTATATTGAACGTCCTGTATCATGAATAATTTCTTCTCTGGTATTGGACCCGGTTCTTCATTTTGCAGTACTTTCATTTTGCTGGAGAGATCGTAATTAAAGGACTCATATCGGGTGAGTGAGGTGGATGTTGCAGAATCTCCCTTTGCTAGCGGCGCAACAGTTCTCCACGTAGGGTCGTCCTGCACAGGGGTTACACTTCAGATCATCTCTGCCTAATCTGAACGCTTTAACCTTGCGTGCGACTGCGGAGTACGACAACCGTTAGCGAAGGGAAAGTCCAAAATTTAGTGAACGGGCTGGTCTGGGAAGGGGGTTTTATCCAGGTAGTTCGGACCGGGACGCGACAGGATGCGATTTTGGATGTCTACCTAATTAGGCCGAAAGAACTTTTCATATCTTGTGAAGTTGTTGAGGGTATTAGTGATCACAAAGCGGTTCTTCTTGACTTAGACGGAAATATTTCAAGGAAAGGCATTACAATAGGAACGAAAGTACGGCAATACAAGAAAGCAAATGTAAGCGGGCTTCAAGGCTTCTTTAGGGAACAATATGCTTTCTAAGAACAGAGGGCAGTATGGAAGAAATATGGGGCGCGTTTAAAGATATTATATACGAAGCTTTGCAAAAATTTGTTCCGTGCAAAATTCTAAAAAATAATCCGGATCCAGAATACAATGCAAAAATTAGGAGAATGAAGAGGATAACGAGAAAGGCATTTAAGAACTGAAAGCGTAGTAGCGAGCATATGAATATTTTTTGAAATCATTCAAAAGAATTGGAGCGCGAAAAGAAAATTGCTCAGGAGGCATATTTAAAGAATATTCTAGGTGGGAAGGGAAATAACTGGACAGGCTTTTATAAATATGTTCGTAGAAGGAAAGAAAATAAAGAGGATATCCCAGTTATTCGCGAAAATGGAAACGCACTAATTACTGACAATCGGGCAAAAGCGGATGCATTTAATGAGTATTTTAGTTCGGTTTTCAAAAATAGTACGGACCATCCATTTATTCAAGGGCCTTCGGTTGCGAATCAGTTTAATATTGAAGTAAACGTTCTATGGAATAAAGTAAAGTCAATGAAAAATGGTAAGTCAAGGGGTCCAGACGACATTTCTACGGATTTAATTAAACTAGCAGGAAAGGCAATATTACCGTACCTAATTAGAATTTTTCACGTGTCTTTGAATAATTCAAAAGTATCGGAAGATTGGAAATTAGCCTTTGTCGTACCAATTTTTAAAAGTGGTGACAAAACTAAATTATGCAATTATAGGCCGGTAAGTCTTACGTCAGTGGTGTCCAAGCTTATGGAGCATCTAGTTGGGAGTTACATTAAGAAAGAATGGGAAATTAAAAAATGGCTCTACGATGGGCAACACGGGTTCAGGAGTGGTTATTCATGCGAAAGTCAGGTAGTCACGCTATTTCAGGATCTAGCAGATGAAATTGACGGGGGCGGGAGAGTAGATGCAGTAGTTATAGATTTTGCTAAAGCATTTGATGTCGTTCCACACGATCGACTTGTACAGAAATTAATGAATTCAGGCATAGATCCAGGGTGGTGGCGTGGATTAGCGAGTTTCTGCGAGATAGAAAACAGAAAGTCCGAATTGGACAAGAGTTATCTTCCGGGGCAAGCGTTACGTCAGGAATACCGCAGGGGAGTGTCATTGGACCCCTTCTATTTCTAGCTTTCGTCAATGATCTGCCGGCGCAATTAACCTCAATTGTTCGGCTATTTGCAGACGATTGCATAATATATCGTAGTATTAACTCGAAAAGAGATGAAGAAATACTGCAAAAGGATCTTGAAGCGTTACATTACTGGGCGGAAAATAACGGAATGTCCATAAATAGCTCTAAAAGTAAATCCATCACTTTTGGCAGGGGTTATAATTACAGTGAAACACATTATCGTTTAAATAATGACATTATTCCGAGAGTTTCCTCGTGCAAGTACCTAGGAATTCATTTCGATAGTAAATTAAGTTGGAAAAAACACGTAGATTTTGTTGTAGGGAAAGCCTGGAGATCTCTTCACTTTGTAATGCGCATCCTAAAAAAGAGTACGGCAAACGCGACGGAAATTGCTTATTTATCTCTTGTTCATCCAATAATGGAATATGGAACAATTTGTTGGGATCCGCACAAGCTTATGCAGTGTAAACACTTGGAAAGGATTCAGCATAGGGCAGCTAAATTTACTTTCAGGGACAAGAAAACGGCAGGGTAGGATTCACTCAAAAACAGGCGATCAGTAGCAAGACTCTGCGCCTTGTATAAAGCTTATAATGGTCATCCAGCTTGGAAAGAAATTAATCGGCGGCTAGGTATTCCTACATACATCAGTAGAGTGGATCACAGGCACAAAATAAATTTAAGACAGCAGAGAACGGATGTCGGGAAATTTTCTTTTACAAATCGAACGATTACGGAATGGAATAGATTGCCTGCAAAAACCTTTGAACCCTTTCCTCAAAGTGTTCAACAGTTTAGGAAATTAATTTAGGGTATTCTTAAGTAAATGAGGGAGAATAGTGGGTTATATAGCGATGCATAAGTATTCTATTGTGAAGTGAGGTGTAGTGCAGTGTATAGCATAGAAATAAAGAAGGAAATGTTTTCAGGTCTTAGTGAAGTGAAGTGCAGTGAAGTGCAGTGTGATACTAATGCAGTGTGTGCGTGTGTGTTTTCTCTCTTAATGTAATTTAATGTTTTATGAATCAGTCAGTTTTTATATTATTATCATTATTTTACCATTATTATTACTACAATTAGTATATAATTTGCTTCTTCTTCTTCTTCTTCTTATTATTATTATTATTATTGTTGTTGTTATTATTATTATTATTATTATTATTATTATTAGTGGTTTTAGAGTTCTATATTACAGAAAGGCTGTGTATATTTATGTTTTTGTAATTAGCTGCCACCGGGTTATGCCCAATTGCAGTTTAAATAAATCTAATCTAACTCTGCATCACCTCATAACTTTCTCAGTCCCTGAAAACATTATTGCTTACTCCAACCTCATTCCACTTCAATTTTGAACCATGGACGTTGCTCTGCCTTTGTAAACATGACGTTAGGGCGCTTGCACTATTGCTATGAAGTTCAACGATTTACATACTGCAATAGACTGACAGAGTGCTGCTCTCGCTCGCTGCACACACTCGTCTTCCTTTTGTCATGCCAGATGACAGCACGCCGACTCACAGGCTTTCAGGTGCAGCAGTATTATCATTACGTTTTATCAAACCTACGCATTTTCGCAGTCTCGTCTGCTATTGCTGTTCCCGAGGCGATCTACGTTTATGCCTGAACGTTTGTGACTTCCTCTTCTATCTTCCCCACCCTTACCAAGACTAGGTACACCCAAACGTACCAAGAAATGACTACTCGTTGACTCTAGGCTTGACTAACTGCTTCTAACGCCCATATAAATCACTGCGTTTGTTTAAGTTTCAAAAGACCTTGTCACTTTTTGTTTTTCTACAGAGAAGTTCAGAGCGCTGTGCTGACCTCTGTTTGCAATTATACTGCTATCTACCATTAACTCAATGCATTATGAGAAGTACATGACTTTGTTTTAGTCCCTTCTGCCAAATCGTACAAAATAAGTGCATAAGTTATTTACTGAAATAATAAAATATTCTGTCTCTGCCTATCTCTCTGCCTGCCCGTCTGTGTACTTGTGCGTCTGTCTGTCTGCCTGCCTCTCTGCCTACCAGTGTGTGTGTGTGTGTGTGTGTGTATGTGTGTGTGTATGTGTATGTGTGTGTGTGTGTGTGTGTGTGTGTGTGTGTGTGTGTGTCTGTCTGTCTACCAGTCTACCTGTGTGCCCGCCTGTTTATCTGCCTGCCTATATCTGACTGGCTGCCTGCCGATAGAAGATAACTGAAGCAAAATGTGTTATAAAACGTACTAATTCAAAAAAACAAACTTTTTCGTTACCTTTTCCTTGTAACTCCCTCTCTCCAAAGTTGGAGTTGCTAGACAAATGCGTTGTTTAAATTTTTATTGTAAATTGCGTAGCACAAGCAAGAATTTTGAACAAGAGTGTACCCGCCGGTAGCACCACGCTAAGCTAGTAAAAATGCTTGTTGTTTATTAAGGCAATTCTCTGCTAATCAGAAAAATTCAAATCGCGGTGAACACGAAGATCTGTCAAATTTTGTGTCTATACGAGTAAATTGCTGAAGACGCTCCCCTAGAGGAGGTTTTCCCCACCAGTGCAAGGACCTTGAACACATGGTTTGTCCTCTTTACTTCTTGAATTTTATGAATTGTCAAGCTCTTTGTCATCCTTCCTGTTTCATTTATTTATTGCTATATTTATTCCTTGATTATCCTTTGTTTATTCCCATTCCTCAATTATGCTTCGATTAATTTATTTGTTGCCATATCTTACTATTCTACATTCTCTCACTCATTCTGAATAAGAAACACAACATTTGATGTCGAATTGCTCTGTAATGGAGGAGATAAAGCGTTGTCAAGGGGAGACACATTTATACAACGAAAATTTATCAGTGCATTTGAACCAGAGAACAACTCCGGGAGATGGAAGCGAAAAAAGGTGAAGTCGATGCCTTGCTCTACTCTTATTTCCTTCTGGCTCTTTGCGGCACGTAAACACAATGCTTTATGCACAACAATATTGATCTAACCTAAATGTTGAACCTACGGGCAAAATACGTAGAAGAGGCAGAAAAGAAACAAGTATTAAACATGAATAACAATCCGGGATTGGGAAAGTTCTCTCGCCGAGGTTGGCGGCCTGAGACAGTTGGCTGCACTGCGAGGAGTCGCGCGGGCGGGAGCACGGCGTCAGTCTGTCGAGTCGAGGCAACCGCCAGGTGTTATGAAAGCACTATTTGGTGTGTGTGAAGTGGTGAAGAAAGAACTTACCGTTGCGGTAGAAGAGAGACAATACGACAGTGAGAGATTATGTGTGGAGGAAAAAGGTGAGATGCTTGATTTAAATATAGCATAATTGTAGAACGTAGTCATTAAAATGTTATTGTCAAAACGTATGTTTTTTGAAATAATTTTTGCCTCAAGTCTTCCTACAATAATATTAATACAAACAAACAATAAAATGAAGACCGAAGAACGAACCAAAGCCAATATATACGAACAATCTTCCTCTTTAACATTTTCCTCCTCCTTCTCCTTCTAAGGTGATGTTTCTTTCGTCCTGCGGCAACCTTGTCCTTTGCACAAGGTCCACCTTCCTAAAACCTCCCTAAAATGAAGACCGAAGAAAGAACCAAAGCAAATACATACGAACAATCTTCCTCCTCAACATTTACTTTCTTTGAACTTGCTTCAACAGTTTCTTTGCGTAGACCTTGTTACATCATTTCGCCTCTTTTCTCTCCCTCTGAGGTGGTGCTTCTTTCATCGCGCGGCAACCTTGTCCTTTGCACAAGGCCAACCTTCCTCGCGCACCGTCCTTGTCTCTCCGGAGCCCTTTTTTGCACGGCCCTTACGACGACAATATGTCGGCAAATTTACACAGCGCTCCTTCCCTCTGCGTTCCGCTCCACTTGGCGCGGGGCTCTTGCGCCAGAGCATGTCGCGACTTGCTCCGGCTCTTTGGGCGGAGACTGAGAAGAAACGGGATAAAGTGCACATTATGGCTTTGATATTATGCATCAATCGGTTGTCAAACGATTATACCTCGTTAGCACGTATACGATATTAACTCTATTGTTCAATCGTATCGTATACGGTATCAACCCTATTGTTTAATCGTATCATACACGATATTCACCCTAACGTTTAATCGTATCGTATACGATATTAAACCTTCGTTGGCACGAACTCGCTTAACACGAAATTCGTCGTAAAACGAACAAAAATTGGATCCCGCCAAAGAAACATAGTAATGAAGATATATATAAAAATCGCATAACACGAATTTTTATAACACGAACACCAAATATTTCTGTCCTTTGGAATTCGTGTTATCGAGGGTTTACTATTATTAGATGCAAGGTGAATAAAACCAGTGAGCTTCATTGTTACTTTCTCGCTTTCGCATTAGAGACAGCTACCGCTTTCGCAATAGAGACAGCTACCGCTTTTCAGTAGAGAGAAACTTATGTAATGCTGCGCGAAAAAACGGGGAATTTTCGGCAGAAAAACTCTTATTCCAGGGCCCTGGTAACGACGAACTAAATCCAGTTGCTAAATTTAGAAAATAAATCCTCAGTCACGTGGTGTAGTCAGAATCTATGTTTTGTGGGTCGTAAATACCGAAACATCGATTGACGGCAAAACATTCGTCCCTCCGACAGTCCGTCTCTCTGCGAAAAAGGCTCGCGGCTAAACAGTTCAGCCGATTTTCTTCAAAGCTGATATTCCCTAATCAGTCTGATGTCACAGCCCCTTGAATTTTCAACCGATATTTTAATTTTGGGAGTACATTAAATGAAGCCCCTGGGACATTTTCAAAATTTTCAAATAAAAATGGTTCTAACGTTTTTGATTAAACTTTGTTATTGGATAGTTTCAAGGACGTTTAATAGAATGATGCAGGTCTCATGTTCGTTGAAAACTGAGATTTTTTGATAAGTTTCAACATTTCTCGCAAAAGTTCAACATTTTTCAGCGTCTTCCTACAACTAAAATATTAACGATAGGGATGTTTCCACTTAATGAAATCTTTTCTTTAAAGATAGATTTTTTAATAAGGTCAAGTACAATTTTTCGAAAGTTTGAGTTTTACAAAAAATGATGACTGAAATGTGTTAGACCCTAATTCGGAGAGAAATTGCGGGATAAATAATATTACGTAAGCATTACTAAGGGCGAGACGGTATGTGCTGTTATAGCACCACTCATTATATTCATATTAATGAAAGATGTTGAATGGGCAGTGTCAGAAATTATATTTTTACAGGAATCAAAATCTGCAAAAGGGAATGAGCAACTACTTTTTCGAATATATGTGTGCCAAATGTTTGTCACTCATAATTTGATATTACTCCGGTTTATACTGTGTTTTATTAACAGTTATGTAATATAAGTATATTCTGAAAGTATCTAGTAAGTTGAAAAAAGAGAGATTTCGATTTAGATATCAAAGATATGAATATTGTAATGAAGTTGCCTACTTTTATTGAAAAATATATTTTATTTTCTGTAATCGTTGATAAGTTAGTTTTTATAACGGAAATACAGCAATAACGTGTATTGAAAATATGGAAATAAATATTGTCTTATTTATTCAGAATTTATAATAAAGTTCTGAAAAACAAGGATGTTCAAAAGAGACAAGATATGAGAACTTCGATAACATTTTTATCAGTGCATAATTAAGAAGAATGATTTTAGTAATGAGAAAAAACTACGTCCAGAAACCCTAACTTATGGATGATTAAAATAAATATTTGTTGCTTTTGAAAAGATGAGATTTTTATAAACTGAATAATATATTTAATATTTTTATCTTTTTTAAATAAAATAAAATTAGTTAATACTGTATCCTGAAATATCAATGACATGAAGAAATAAAATGTGACATTCTATGATATTAAAAAGAATATTAGTTCGCGAATTTTCTATAGTTAACTATAAAAATAGTCAATTTTTAACTATAAAAATAGTCAAAAATACAAGTCATAGCTTTATTTTGACATGTTTAAACGTCATGCAGGAGAAAAAGCCATCCCATAATTTTGTACGAGTACATTCTAAATAAGGGTAATATCTGTAGTACGTTTCACAAAAACATATTATAATTATTTTTTCATCCTATCTGTGACACATTTCTCGACTGCTCGTTTCTGATTCAATATAACGAGATACATTAATCACTACCTTAATCAAGATACATTTATCTAGATACCTTTTGGTGATAATTCCACATCCAATCCACATATACGGGAATTTGTATCGATGTTTTATTGAAAATCGTATAATAACGATTTATTATCATATGCGTCATATTTCTAGAAAGGTACCTTAGGTCTTGCTGTATCGTATTTACCAAGGAATGCGTTATTTATCAGTACATGTTTTGGTAATCGATGTGAATTATCTTTACAATTAACTGTGATAAACTTCTATCTCATTTCATTGCCAAGTTAATTACAAACGATTAAATGATAGTAAACAGGAGAAATTGTGTTTTATTTTATGCATTAACATACGATTAATGCAATAATAACAATGATTTTCTTTATTACACATACCAATCGGCATTTGTATTCGGAACATTGTAGCTATGCATTTTAGTGACGCTACTGGGAAGAAGAAATTAGATTATATTATTTGCCAGTATATTGTTGTGGCATTTGCTTAGAATGTCGAAGACTGGCCCAGGATATTGGACTGTGAAGGAATGTAGCTTCCTCAGCGAAGATGAAGTGCTTCCTTCATTGCCTTCGTTAATCGAAAATTCCTCTGTCACCTAGACTTTGACAAAAGTATTTCCTTTGTCACATTTTGCAGAGTTATTTCTGAGTCCTCGTGCTGAAGGAAAGAAGACACGTAAAATATCGACTAACATTCTTTGTTCGGGAGTTCTTATTTGACATCCCAAAGTAAATATTTCTTACGCCGTTAGTTTACTTCTTTGTCGTGTCAGAGGGTAAATGGAAAAGAACGTCTCAGTATAATTCTACTTAGCCAGTGGAACGAAGTTCTATAAGAGATTTTTGTACATCAACGAACGAAAATTACTATCTAACTTTAGTGAGAGACGTCCAGCTCGAACAATAAATTACATTTCAAGAACTTGGAAGATCCGATTTTCCTGTGTCTTTGATAGTTTTTGCATTTGTTTTATTGAAGGTCAACTATCTCTGAAAATGAAACTTTATTTATTGTAGTGGAATACATATTTGTTTAAAAACATTTGGTCAATTCTCGGTGAAGGTTTGATGCCGAATTGAAACAAATTCCCAGAAAAGCATTTGAGTATATAGTATCACTTGAGAACACTATTTTTTACACATCTACTTTTTAAGGGAAAACCTACTAAATGATTTGAAAGATGGATCAAAGTAACGTTTGCTAATTTTATGTTAGTCGAAGACCCCACTCGATCTCATATTCATGAGGAATGATCTCATTTTTTGTTCAACGAGTTCGATTTGGAGCATGGAAAAATCTCTGAGAATCTAAAACGTCACATCTGCCCTCTCTATCTACTCCAAGGATTGCCAATATTTTTCTTTCATCGACCTCTTTGAAACAAATTGTTTGCTTCATCGATCCCATAACATTTTCTTTATAGTATAAAACATACATAAGCATGCATTCACATTTGTTAAATATAATTTTGTGTACTAATATTTTCATAAATATCTCTATTTCCAATAATCGTAGATAATTCCGCTTCTGTAGCTGCGTAGCTGAGTATGTAATCTTTTTAGTTGTATAAATGATGCAAAATGATTGGCCCTAATTAAAGAACTGGTTGAACGCCTCAAGATGGCAGTGTAATTCATAAATGAATGTTCTTTATCCCTATGTGTAGAATGCCATGTCTAAACCTTTACTTGCCTTTTTCTCAAAACTTGTGTATAAAGCTTCAGACATTACATTCGACACATAGGTATAAAGAACATTCATTTATTCGACATCTTGAGTCGAATCTTTAAAATAAAATCCCAATAGGAATCCTGGATACACACGTCATTAGTTAATTATTACTTAAAAATGTTTATGTATCTTACAGTTTCTGGGTTTCCGCCGCACTCTGTAGTCGTAGGACCTTTTCTAAAAAAAAGTGCGGCTTTACACTAGAGACCATTTTTGGCACCATCGATATACAGTAGACGATTTATAAGTAATGGTTTATTCCTTCACCTTTTGAACTAACTATCCATTCAACAGTTAATTTCTTTCTCCAATCACTTCCTGAGCAGATCATTCTACGCCAGACACCCCGGGTGTTACATAGGCATTTTGAGAACTGTTAATGAAACATTTCCTTTCCTGGTGTTCCAGTACTTGCATGTTACGTGCTCTTAAAGTCGTTTCACACAACGCATAGCTTTTTTAAACCACTCCATCTACTCAGAAAGGTGTTTTAGCAATCCAGTTTAGTCTTTCATCATCTTCACTGCTTCACCATTCCCCAGTTTGAAGTTTTCATGTGGCTTGTGAAATAGCTCGCTCCAATTTAAGAATTACCGCAAACGTCTTCATTTCATGTGTACCATGACGATTCTTCAACATACGCCCTCTTATATGCTTTTAAGACTACTTTGACAGAACGTACAGTTTTATGCCACGCTAGATGTTCGTCACCTCATCCACATAGTAAAGCTGTTTCGCGCTCCACATTTCCCTCTCCCTTCACCGTTCACCCTTCACAGCAGCGGCGCTGGACACCTACTCAGAAAGGCGTTTTGGCAACCCAGTTTAGTCTTTCAGCTTCTTCAATGCTTCACCATTCACCCGTTTGTGGTTTTCACGTGCCTTGTGGAACAGCTCGTTCCGATTTAAGAACTGCCGAAAACGTCTGATTTTCATGTGCACCGTGACGATTTGTCAACCTATGCCATTTTACATGCTCTTAGGACCATTTGACAGAACGTGCAGTTTTATGCCGCGCTAGATTTTCGTCACCTCATCCGCGCAGTCAAGCAGTTTGGCCCGTGGCATTTCCCTCGCCCCCGTCTGCTTCCTCTGGTCTGGAGGCGCGGCGGCGCTGAGCATCTTTTACGGGCCTTTTCCTCCCCTCGCCGCCGTGACGACGCCCCGCTCAGCCCCCGACTTTTCCACGTCGGCCGCGATAGTGAGGCGGAGCTCCCACTCGGGCCAAGGGCCGGGCTTTCCGCTGCGCCGGCCCCCCCGCGGCACAGTGGGCCGAAAATCCCCTTCCCCCCGCCAAAAAATGAACACGGCCCGAATTACCGTATTTACGCGAATGTAATGCGCCATCTACTATGCCAGCGGCCCCCAACCTTTTTGCACTTAAGTGCACGTACTATAATGCCAATGAGGCGGCGGGCACCATTAATTTTTTCGAGGTATATTTATAGTTGGACATTAGCAATAATACACAAAATGTGCAAAGCCAATGTTTAGTTAAAAATATACAATTTAACCATGAAAATCGTTGCTTATATTTTTATGTAAAATAAATTGGCAATATTTATTAACATTGATGACGCAACGATCGTTAGTGAATATCTTACTTCACACATGTTTACATAAAGGAACATGGGTCTTTGCTGCCAAAATAAACGTATAACCAAAAATCAAATACTTCTCCGAAAAGTGAAAACCCTTACAATCGCACAGTGCCGCGGCGGCTTTTATGAGCAGTGGGCACATCTAAAACGGTTTGCGGGCGCCATGGTGCCCGCGGGCATAGGGTTGGGACCCCTGTACCATGCTCACCCTATACGCACTGCTTTGCGTACCTCATGTTTGAAACAGAAAATTATGAAAATATTTTGTATCGATTGCAGTGTTCATTCGTTCCTCTCGCTCATATCGTAATATCACACTCGTGTATTAATACCCATCATTACATCATCGTTTCATAATGTACTATTATTTTAAAAGATTTGGACATAGTGCCACAGTTTAGAATGAGAAAGTTTTGATTGATCAATGATATCGGACACTTGTATACTTACAAGTATTAATGAACTCGCTCGATTAAATTTGGTGTAGTGTGCCATTCTTCTTTCGGCTAAAACTCTTTTTAATAAAACCACAAAAGTATTTGGTTCACCTAATGACACTAAATTTCGCTTCCTATGAACTTCACTCTCGGTGCATATGGCGCAGATGGAGATCACTTAGTGATATTAATTTCGCTGTTACGCATGATGGAGTTGGAAACAGTGATTACTATTATGATTCTGCTGGAGCTCAAAGTGTGTAGTATTAATGAAAAAGATGAACATAGGGAAACCGAATGACTCGAATCAGAGGGAACTAATTTCCACGTAAGTGATCTTGGAAAAAATACATCAAAATTCTTTTCATTTTGCATCAAATGTGTTTTATCTAGTTGCTTATCAGTACCTGATGGTCACAATAGTTTTGTAACACATTTGTTCACGGACGTAAGACAATCGAGTCAAATTTTTCGGACAATTTTAAAGTCATCTGATGCTTTAGGATAAATATCAAAAACACAAGACCACAACTTGATAATACGAACAGAAATTTAAATAGACGTGGTATTGATTTACTGGGAAAAATAGTGATTTTGATGTTTTATTTTTTAACAATTGTCATAATTTTCTCTCCAAATTGGCGTTTGAACTATGTTGATACCACTCTTACAAGAATTTTTTATTATTTATATATGACCACCCAAGGCCGTCTAGAATAGAAGGCCTGCTCCTTCGACGAATGACGTCAGGAAGGGTGGCTGGGAGGAAATGCATGCTGTCCAAGTTGTGAACAGAGATCTAGTTCTGAAAATCGCATGGAAACCCAAACCCATACTTGTTTAAAATAACACGAGGAAACATTAAGCCTTCTTGATGCTATAAGAATTTATTTTAGAGTTATTTGTATTAAGGTATTTCGTTATTTTACAATTTTCGTACACATAAATGAACATAATTTTTGTACAGGCTACCTTATTTATAAAATAAGATTTTGTATAATTCATTTAACAATTTTGCTGCCATAATTGATATTCATAAGAAATTAAGTACCTTTAAGAGAATTCTATTTATTTATTTCCTGCTCTTTTTCTTTCAATTTGTCTACTTTAATTTAATATAGAAGTTAGTAGTACAGCTAGTAGTAATGCATTTATCAGATATTTCTCTGATGGCCGTATTAGTAATTAACAATAATAGTTGATTATATTGTAAGAAGCAGTAAAATATTCATAGGTAAGTTAGTGAAATTCCAGCTGCTGAAAAATAAGAAGAGGAAGGAAGGAAAGCAATATTTTATTCAGAAAGTACTCCAGCAGATTATGTAAGACTTTATGAGATTATTCAAGACACAAATCACATTGGAAATACATAAAAATTGTTTCGGTCGCTTTAAATTGACTTTAGTGTCTTCCTATTTTGCATTCAGTTTTGTGATCTTGCGTCTTATATTCCTGTTACCGCTATAACTATAACTGAACATTCCTAATTTACAGTGTTTATTTAAAAAAGATATGCAAAGTTCTATTAAAGTGAGCAGAATTTGTCCACAACTCCAAACCGTGTTTTCCATTAATCGGATCTCCGTCTCTCACACAAAGTCTTTCAATAAACTTCTTTGATTTTCATGCTTCGGGAACTTAATTTCAAAATTTTCGGATATCAATATCTGAAACACTTGGTGAGTCTTCGTCAAGTACTGAGGCTGTTCACTAAGATAGAAGAGTGTGCATCTTTCACATTTAGTATGTATCTCGACACCATCTCCTCTTACTTCCTTGAGTAGGTAGAGAATAAATTTTGAGTCGAAGTGTTTTACACACACAGACAAGTTCTCTGAGGGGACAAAATCTTTCCTATTTGTTTTCACACACTTCTGTCACAGAGCAGAATTGTTTCGAAGTTTCAAAGTTGAAACGCCTTCCGTCGATCCATCATAATTCGATCAACAGCACGGTACACTTCACTTTATATTATTTCATATTTTTCTCCTGCCTAATTTTCAAAACACCTTCCTTTTAGGATAGTTTGCAAGTATTCACTGAAAAAAATGCAGGGTATAATAGTATAACCAAACATCCAAGTGCAAGAACAAAACATATTAAATAAAATATTTGATAATTGCACCACATACTTAAATCACACAATATTGAAGTAGAAATAACTTGCTTTTTCGAAGATAATGGACGAAGGAAATTTTTTATGCAGGAAACCGTGCACACAATTAATACTGAATTATTAAAACATTTGTTCATATCTAAACTTTCCTACAAGGGCCAATTAGCTGGAATATACTAACTCGATAACATACGGAAACGAGAAATGTTCAGCCACCGATTGTGACGTCAGATCACGTGACATTCACATTGGCTCAGGCCTTCTAATATACTCTTCTAGACGGCCTTGGACCACCTCTCATTAGGCTAAGGTGCCATCTCCAATACTTTTAGGTACTGTAACAAAATGCAGGGCGTACATTCTGAAAAATTTAGGCTTGCAGAAAGTAAATTAAAAACTTTACGTTGTAAACCTAACCAACATTAAAAAAATCTCAAAAGAAAGTAGTTTTTGGAAAATGTTTATTCTGATGAGGCAAGTTATCTATCTGGCATGTTCGGATGGTTGCACCTTTAAAGGCCATTTTCCCTAAAGTTTATATTTTTGATACTAAATTGACCTTATCTCAGCTGAAACCGAAACTTTAAGGAGTTGTTAATAAAGATCTTCTACATTTACTCAAGCAATGTTCTTTTTGATTTCCTTAGTATTATTCATTCTAAAAAACTTTACTTACAAGCAAACGCGGGAAAAAATTGCATTATGAGAAAATATTTTAATCTACAAAAATAGTACACATTTTTTCAAATCTATTGCTTCCGGATTATTATGAGTGATATATTTGTAAACTGTAAACATTTCATAAACCTAACTTTAAAAGCTGCTGTAAATTAGAATCAAACATTTAACATTGCCAGGAAAGGGAATTCCGTGTCGCCTTGAAAAACATTTATCTGAATTCGTGTCTTCCGAACAGTCCGCTGTCCGTCGCACTGTGCGCCGCCCCTCTGCCAGCGCCGCCGGCACTCGGGGCGTTTCCATATCGGAGAAATAGTTTGCATGTTGCCCCGCGCGCCCCGCGGCGGTCGCTTCTACCCGCTCTCACAGCATCCGCTCGCCCACCCCAAGTGCCGCCAACAGGCGCCGCCCCTCCCCCGCCTTCTCTCTCAATCTCTATCTTTTCTACCTATGTGTATCTTTTTTCTCTACCTCTATCTTTTTCTCTCTCTATCTTTCTATATCTTTCTCTCTATATATCTTTCTCTCTTTATCATTCTCTCCCTATCTTTCTCTCTTTATCATTCTCTATTTTTCTCTCTTTCTCTTTCTTTATCTATCGATCTTTCTCTCTCTATCTATCTTTGTATCTATCTTTCTCTATCTTTGCTTCTCTCTATCTTTCTCTCTATATATATCTTTCTCTCTTTCTCTTTATCGATCTTTCTCTCTCTCTCTATCTATCTTTTTCTCTCTCTCTCTTTATCTATCTATCGATCTTTCTCTTTATCTTTCTCTCTCTGTCAATCTTTCTCTACCTTTCTCTCTCTGTCAATCTTTCTCTATCTTTCTCTCTCTTTCATCTATGTTTCTCTCCATCTTTCTCTCTCTTTCAGCTATCTTTCTCTCTCTATCTCTCTATCTTTCTCTCTTTCATCTATCTTTCTATCTATCTTTCTCTCTCACTATCTGTCTATCTTTCTCTCCTTACTTCCGCGCTCCGCCTGGACTATATCCCGGCCACTCGAGGCACCGATCCGCTCCGTCCTGCTCTTGCCCTGTCAAATCCTGAAGCCTTGAACTGTTTCGCTCTACATCACAGTCATCGCTCATCCCACCCCTCCTCATCTAGCTCTTACTTATCGCGCCATGAGGTATTTACGCCCTGACATGACCCGCGCCGGTCTGACCTGCTTAAACCCGCTTCTTACCGACTCGTTTCATTCCGCTTCTCTCTGACCGCTTCTTTCCGCTTCCTCCCAACCCGCGCTTTCCCGACCCACTTGAAAACGCTTCTTCCCAATCCCTTCCTTCTCGACCCGCTTCAAACAGCTTCTTCCGAATCCGTTTCTCCCCGACCTGCATGAAACCTGCATGATTCCTCTTCAACTCGCTCCTTCTCGGCCGCTTCAACCCACTTCTCTCCAACCCGATACCTACCGACACGGTTGAATACACTTCTTCCTCACACGTTTCTACCCGTCTTTCCCCAAACCACCTCTTCCGAACCCACTTCTTCATAACACGCTTCAACCCGCTTTTCTTCGACCACTTCATCCCACTTCCTGTTCTTCCCCGACACGCTCGAAACTGCTTCTTCTGCAATCCGTTCCTCCTCCACCCGCTTCAACCCGCTTCTCCCTAACCCGCTCATTGTTGACCGTTTCAACCTGCTTTTCCCCCACCCCAATGCTCTCCGACCCTGACGCCTTAAACCCACTTCCTGACACGTTTCAATCCGCTTCTCCCCAACCCGCTTTTTTCCGACCAGAACCTCCCCAACACGCGTGAACCCACTTCTCCCTCATACGTTTCAACCCGTCTTTCCCCAATTCGCCTCTCCACAATACACTTCACCCCGCTTCTCCCCAGCCTTCTTCGAAACCCGCTTCTTCCCGCCCTGCTCCTGCCCGCAGTAATTATCCCCGCTCCACTCCACCTCACCCCAGCTCTCCCAGCTCTCCCATCTCTCCCATCTCTCCCATCTCTCCCATCTCTCTCATCTCTCTCATCTCTCCCATTTCTCCCATCTCTCCCATCTCTCCCAACTCTCTCTCCCAACTCTCCCAACTCTTCCAACTCTCCCAACTCTTCCAACTCTCCCAACTCTCCCAACTCTTCCAACTCTTCCAACTCTCCCAGCTCTCTCTCCCAACTCGCCCAGCTCTCTCTCCCAACTCGCCCAGATCTCTCTCCCAACTCTCCCAGCGCTCCCAACACTCCCAACTCTCCCAGATCTCTCTCCCAACTCTCCCAGCTCTCTCTCTCTCTCCCAACTCTCCCAGCTCTTCCAGCTCTCTCTCTCTCCCAACTCTCCCAGCTCTCCCAGCTCTCTCTCTCTCCCAGCGCCCCCAACTCTCCTAGCGCTCCCAACTCTCCCAGCTCTCCCAGCTCTCTCTCTCCCAACTCTCCCATCTCTCCAAGCTCTTCCAGCTCTCCCAGCTCTCTCTCTCCCAACTCTCCCATCTCTCCAAGCTCTTCCAGCTCTCCCAGCTCTCTCTCTCCTTGCCCCACTATTCCCCGCTCACACTTTTCCCTGCCCCGCCCCGCCCCATCGTCCCCACGCGCGGGCCGCCGCGGGCGGTCCGGAGGGAAATGCGCGGCGCCGGGGGCCGAACCCGAGGCCCTCGTCTGCGGCGCCGGCGCGCGGAGGGCGTGGGCGGTGGCTGCTGGAAAATGGGGCGCGGCGGGCGTCAGGGCGTCACGGATGGGGCGTGCTGGCGGTTCCTTTAGCCGTTGCTCAAACGGTCAATCCAAAGGAAGGATAAGGGGAACATCATCATCGTTATTATTATTATTATTATTATTATTATTATTATTATTATTATTATTATGAAAGGTTCATGGATTTTGGTCAATTAACTTTTTTCTTTTAGTTCGCCAAAGTTTCGGACCTTTAGTGTTCCTTCATCAGGGCTGTGGGACACATATTTACAACGTTACTTTTCAGTTTGATCCATAACATGCAAAGTAAATCACACTAAATATTATGGATCAAACTGAAAAGTAACGTTGTAAAAATGTGTCCCACGGCCCTGATGAGGGAACAATAAAGATCCGAGACGTGGGCGAACTAAAAGAAAAATAAATTAATTGACCCCAAACCATGAAACTTAACTAATATTAATGGTGTGGTCGTGAATTCAAGAACTATTTCGATAAGGGGAACGTTGTTTTCCTTGTTATTATATCAAAAACGCACCTTGCCGTAAGAATATATTTTTCAAGAATGGTTTCATAATGTTTTTAGGAATCATTTTTACTCGATTACAGTACTAAGCTAAGACCTTGGGGGAATAACATGCTACGCCACATTTCTGATTATATTGAGATATTAGTGATTTTCGATGCCTCATAGATGTATCTAGATATTGGGTTTTTATTTTAAAGATGATGTAGCAGTGTAATTCATAAATTAATATTCTTTATCCCTATGTATAGAATGCAATGTCTAAATCTTTACTCTCCTTTTTGTCAGAACTTACGTATCGTGGCATAGCATGTTATTGTCCCGAGGTCTTCAAATACAGAATACTATACAAGGTAACATATGATCATAATATTCGATGATAGATACATGTGAGTATAATTTTGAATTTGTTGCTGTTGAGTACGTGTGAGTACAATTCAAAAATAATATCATATGTTTTTAATTCCTGAGTAAGAAACAAGGCATGCTAATAGAGCACTTTAGAATTACAGATTGTAGTAGATGAAATAATGGCGATATTGAAATAGAACATGCTAATGACAACTCATTGCGAAAGAAACGCGGACGAGTCGTCACGTCCATGGAAATTAATCTAATTGTGATGAGAGCGATGGAAATGTAAAACATAAATAAATTCGCGGCAAATAAGCGTGGTGAAAAGGAGGAATTCTAGGCACCACTATTTTAGCATATAACGGCGTGTGTAATTTCTCACTCAGCAGTACCATAAGGGCCTTTTCCAACAATTTCAATCATTTTCACACGTGTTCAGTTGTCTCGTAGTCCCGTTGCCAAATTATAATACAGTACGTAATAAAACTTCATATTGTATACCACAACAGAAAATTTTCTCGTTTGAGTCTCGTTTGTTGTAGATGAAATACAGTTATAGCAGCATAGAGAATGCACTGAGTAGAGACAAGAGTGATAATGCAGTGTAAATCAGTCAGAATATTCAGCCGCCAGAGACGTTGAGTGCAACCGCACGCGTATGCCGTGCTCTGCCCGCTCCGCTCATCTACCAACAGGTGGGAACCCGTGGCTCGTTGGAGTTAAAGGTACGTGGGAAATCAATGTTCCCGCAATTGTGCAATTCAGATAGTACATTGAAGGATTTTCCAATACTAAAAAAATACACTGGTATTTACATGTACGGATACTATGGATATTTATATATTATTCCTTTATTTATTGTTCGTATATACAGGTGTCCGGGGAGGAAACGTAGAAACATGGAAAATAAGCTCTTAAGAAAATTCTAAGCATATTTTGTCTGATAAACTACGTGGATATTCTGAACGGTTGAGCCGCAATAAGCACTCAAGTGTTGATTTGAAAAATTGATTTATAGGCAAGAATTTGCATTATAGAAGCACAGAAACTCTCCAGAAACCTACATTTTTTATTATTTAGAAAAGAAATTAATTCATAAGTTCAGAAAGAAAAATCAAGCGAGAAATAAAAAAAGCACCTAATTTACACAATTCGACTGCTTTTTTGTTTCCCGCTTAATTTTTCTGTCTGAGCAAATATATTATTCCAAATAAAACATGCCAATGTCATTGAGTTGAAAATGAAGGGCTTTTAAAATTTCCTCTCCATGTAAATGAAGCCGTGAGGTGGAGGCAAGTGGTGGAAAGAATCCTACAACATAAAAATCCACAAAATTGGTACAAAATCCACAAGCGTTTTTATCGGGAAAGCGCGAAGACCTCTACACCAACATTCCGTGGTGTCTGTCGTGTATTGCGTGAGTCGCTTGCATAGCGTTTCACCGCGGGAAGCTACAAATGCCATCATAGTCATTCCCTTCTCGTCATAGTTTTCATATACCCAGAATGAAAGTCATACTGTGGACAACCACATGAGCCAATTTTCGCATTCCGCGGTTGCATGGTGGTTCAAATAGGACGAGGTGATGGCGGCGCGTCGAGGGCGAAGGGTGATTGAAACGTCACCTCCGCGTCCGCTGAATGAAGGCTGCTGCGCCGCGCTGCATCGCGCGTGGCTCGCGGTGAATGCGTGGTGCGTGGAGCGACGGCGCGGCGGGGCGCGGCGGGGCGCGGCGGGGCGCGGCGGGGCGCGGCGGGGCGCGGCGGGGCGCGGCGGGGCGCGGCGGGGCGCGGCGGGGCGCGGCGGGGCGCGGCGGGGGCGCGGCGGGGCGCGGCGGGGCGCGGCGGGGCGCGGCGGGGCGCGGCGGGGCGCGGCGGGGCGCGGCGGGGCGCGGCGGGGCGCGGCGGGGCGCGGCGGGGCGCGGCGGGGCGCGGCGGGGCGCGGCGGGGCGCGGCGGGGCGCGGCGGGGCGCGGCGGGGCGCGGCGGGGCGCGGCGGGGCGCGGCGGGGCGCGGCGGGGCGCGGCGGGGCGCGGCGGGGCGCGGCGGGGCGCGGCGGGGCGCGGCGGGGCGCGGCGGGGCGCGGCGGGGCGCGGCGGGGCGCGGCGGGGCGCGGCGGGGCGCGGCGGGGCGCGGCGGGGCGCGGCGGGGCGCGGCGGGGCGCGGCGGGGCGCGGCGGGGCGCGGCGGGGCGGACGCTGTGCGGTGGGCGGCGTCGTGCGCCGCTGCGCGTCACCGCCTCCTGCGACCGCGCACCCCGCGCAGTCACGCGCAGCCAATGCCTGGCGTTGCGCGCGCTCCTGCTGGCCGTTGCTGCCGCTCGCGGTCTCGTTCTTGTCCGCAGCGCGACTTACGCGCTCTCCACTCGAGACCGAACTTACGCGCTCGCCGTCTCGTTTGAACTTTCTATCGGCCTCCCACCCTCCGTCGTTCCTGCTCTCTTCGCTGTCGCTCTCCCACTTAGATTTCTATCGGCCACACTCTCATTCTTTCCCACAAACTTCCTCTCTCCGTTTTATTAACCCCAGAACCTCCTCGCTCTTTTTTTAGGCGTCCCTTTCCCCATGTCTCTCGGCTTCTTCCTCACCCTTTCTATCAACCTCTCTCTCACACTTTTTATTATCTTCTCTCTCATCTTCTCTATTTACCTTTCTCTCGCAATTTTTCTCACCAACCACGCACAGACAACTACTCGCGTTGCGCTTGCTCTTCCTGACCGTTGTAGGCGTTCTTGTCCATTGCACGTGTTCGGATATCTCGACTTGCGACGGTACGGGCTTACTTGAACTTTCTATCGGTTTCTCTCCCTCCCTCTTTCATTCTGTCGCTCTCCTGCTCAGAGTTCTATCGGCCACCCTCCCGTTATTTCCATCGACCTTCCCGTCTCCCTTATTAAAACCCTTTTCCCCACTCTTGTAGGTCTCACTTTCACCATTTCCATCGGCCTCCTTCTAATCTTTCTATCAGCCTCTCTCTCTCTTACGCACACGCACACGCACACACACACTCACACGCACACACACACACTCACACGCACACACACACACTCACACGCGCACACACACACACATACACTCACACACACATTTTCCATTAGCTTCCCTTTCACCTTTTCTATCAGTCTCCATTTCATCTTCTCTATTGACCTTCCTTTTACTCTTTCACACATTCTATCAGTCTCCGTCTAATCGTTCCATCATTTTTTTAAATTACCTTTCCATCGGTCTCCTTTCTGTCAGTCTCTCTCACACACTTTCCGTCAACCTTCTCACCGCTTCTATTGGCCTCTCTCTCAAGCTTTCTTGCCCTCTGTATCAGCAACTCTTATTGTCGCCTTGAGAGAAATTTGCAGAAATCCTCCAATATTACCTGTAAATTAGGGGTGATTATTTTGTAGAAATATAAGGATCAGACTTTCATCATGCTGTCATTTCATAGTCGCTGTGCAGTGTCCTCACAGCCATTATATTCATCTGATTTACGGAATTTACACATGGTACGATGCGTCTTTCCTGCAGTTTCTATTTTATCACAAAAAGCGAAAGTTTAAAAGAGAGTGTCTTACGGGGTTTTAAAAATAACTGATTCAAATGCGTTAATGAGGAAATTATTTTCTAGATAATAATAATACTTATTTACAATTTTTTAGAGCTTCATATACAAGCAGTCAACATATCGTATTCTTTTGATAAAATATTACTACGGTACTACTTAACATTCTGATCGAATTTTAATTTTAAAACATTCACAGAGTAGTCTTCATATTTTATTCTTTGTATTTTTATTCATCTCCTTTGTGATTTTACCATTTGTGTTTCAAAAAATATTTAATATACACTCTGCAGTAAAATGAGATTCCACCACATCGAATGGTAATCCCCGTTATCTTACCCACTTCAAAAAGCACCAGCAGTAATTCCTACACACCCCACCCTGATTTCCCATCGAGGAGCCCAGTGGGGACATCCTCCTCCTTACTGTTACTATATAATCTTTTGTACATATTTGCCGAATATAAACCAAACTGTTCTGTAAAGTGGCTATGTACGCTGTATCAGAAAATTATTTAATAAAAAAAACAACGCCGTGACGTCTTTTTTATTGAATAATTTTCTGGCGCGTCGGATGGTTGGTGGCGCTGGGCCTTGCCATGGCCTCGACCTTTCCAGTGATAGCAAGCGCGCCGCAGGGACATTGTGTCTTCCTTTACAGCAGATGCTGAGATAATATCGGCGTCGGAAGCTACTCCGGTTCGTGATTTCCCTCGAGGGCTTCTAGTACATAGAACCACCACGTATGTTCATCGCTTCTGACGGAATTGAAATATTATGGCCAGCAAAGTGGAAACTCTCAGAAACCGGGTGAACTTGTTTACAGATAAGTAATTTTGTGCATAAAGCAAACAAATATATTCTCCATGCAGTTAGGCATGATGTGGTTTGTTCATGAAGCTGAGAAAATCTTCGTTATCACACAGCAATTTTCGACGAATTCACTTGTTCAGAGATGTTAAGAAGCTTGACCATATGATAAGCCTGTTCTGTAAACATACGGATCACTTATGGCAAAGGATATCTACACATTTTTGCACAAAAACTCGAACTAATGAATTAACAGCACACCTGTCATTATTATGATTACTCTTCATCTCGTCATTCGAAGTAGATGTAGCAAGCTGACCAAAGGAATAAGTACTCTAAACTCTTTTCGCATGTATTCATGTCTCTTGAAGTCAAAACGATGCTATAAATTACTGTTGGTAATATTTAGACCAGTGTTGTCAAGGTCGATGCCATGAGCAGGAGACGATGAAATCGCCCCTCCACGCAATTCATTACCCTGCCGCCAGGGACAACGCCACCCCTATAGCAAAATGGCAGGGTTATTACTACTCGTAATAGCTCCCTTTTTCGACGCACGTTACGCAGAGAAGCTCGTGGCATGCTACGGTGCCACGACGCATGCCACTGCCACCAGTAAAAGACCTTGACACCACTGATTTAGACGAACACAATAGTGGTTTTGCAGACAAATGTCTGAACATACACTTATCCACAGCCTACTAAAAGATTTATTCCTCGTATTTAATTTTTTTATGATAGGGACCGACTTGATCGACGGACACCATGCTTTTGATGTTGTTCAACAATACATCAAACATGATGAAAACTCAATTCACATATGGATATCTTATGGGTCGAAAAATGACGGAAAATTCCATCCAAGTATTTGACTGTATAAAACAGTACTGTCAGAGACCACAAGTATAAAAGCGCTTAGGTATGAAGTCATTATCGATTGATTAGGATTCTTCACTGTCGCGTTGATTGTTGTTCATGAAATCTGTTTCATGGTTTACTTTAACGCCTTTTAGACAATTATCAGACGATACTCATCATGAAAACCATAGTATCTACTGATTTGAAACGGTTTAACATTGACTTTAAATCTCAAAAAATTGACATTCAACAATTTTGTGACGTCTGAAATTCGTAAAAATCTCTGAATATAATTTGTCTTAATTATCATTTTCTAATACAATTTTGCATTTAAAGCAATCCTTCTGGAAGCGTAAATGAGGTCGTTGTTAGTAGTTTCATTTCTCATCTTTTTATCTGCCTCCTTTTTAGTTCGTAAAAACGACAAAAGGTATGTAATAAAACATTATCCATCGAAGACAAAGTTTACATGCTATGATATTGGCTTTAATGTAACGAAGATATTCCTTAAATCCAAAATGGGTTCAAGCAAGAAAGGATGATATTGATTTGGTTTGTAACTTGTACGCTTGGAATTTTTTTAGATACAAAGGCGTATTGCAATTATACACGACAGTCTGCTAAATATAAGGAGGGTTAGAATTTATGTGGGGTAGTGAATACATAAATACTTACATGTTAACTAAAATTATTCAAATTTGAACCAAAATATGGGCAAAGAATGGAATAGAAAATTAAATTTATGAAAATAAAACATTAACAAACATTTAAGTTTTATAAAGAGATTACTCAAATAACTTAAGTTTTAATAGAAGATAGTAGAACAAGATTTAATCACGTTTTTCTGTATACTGAGCATTATTGTCTCTGGATGTAAGTTACTTAATGCTTTTCTAATAATTGGCTGTTTACAAAGCAATGAGATACAAAGCATCGTTTCAAATGGGTAATGACCATTTTTCAGTTTTTAATATGGCCCTGTACTGTCTACAAAACCGATCACATCCGAACTAGTAATGGAATCATATTGAGGCAATATATTGTGAAGACAAATGTAGATCTATTTCAGAATCCTATTTATCCCTTTAAATTGCTCTTAAACTTAAAATAATATTCCAGTAATAATATTGAAAGGCTATAACAAAATATATTGGAAGTAAAGTGTTGCAATATGGAAAAAATGTGTGTGTACCGTAAAATTTGAAAAATGTGTGCTACTCCTGGACATATGGTTGATATAATCAAATAGGTTTCAATTCGCGTCAACAATCCTAATCCGTGTATGCAGGGCAAACGTTTGTTCGTAGCTAATGAACAAACAAATCTATGTAATTAGACCCAAGTCCTAGCGGCGGTCGCAAGCAATAAAAAAACTTGAAGACTTCCGCAGTCAGAACTAGCGCAATATCGCGAGTTACTTCGTGGGACCGCAGCTTCCGTCAGCCATTGGGAGGAGCGCGGGGCGGGGTCTCCCGCCGTTAAATTTCCTCCGCCGCTGGCGCTCTTTTCTCCCGCGTGGAATGAGGGCGCTAGTGAGGGCGCGGCCGAGGACGGGGACGGGGGCGGTCAAGAGCGGCGCGCGAATAGGGCCATCTGCTCCCGCTCTGGCGAAGGGGGGTGAGTGAAGCGAAGCGGTTGTTGAAGTGCACAGTAGGATGAATTGCGATTCTATCTGTCTAAAGTATCATGTTGATGGATTCGTGATTGATGTTTTGTTCGAAATGATTCAGTAGGCTTTATGTTTTGTGGATTCAGATGGTATAACGGTCATCGTATCGGATTGTGGGTTGCGGGTTCAAACCACATCGAAGCCGTGGATTTTTAAAGGCGAAAAACTTCTTCGTACGCCTTCCTTTGGAGGGGAAGTGAAGCCGGCTGTCCCGTGTAGTAGATTTACCTCAAGCCTAAATGAAGCCTCTGAGCTTCATGAATCGCCTGTTTCGTCGCCCGAGATAATACTTTCTTTCTCCGCTAGATGGAGAAAGGAGCGTAGCGAAATTTGCGTGGTCAGACGGAAGAGCGAACCTGATGGCCCGAGTCTCGCCACGTAAAATAAGGCATTAACTAAGTGTGACGCGAAGAGAAAACAAAGTAAAAGGTAATGGATGGATTTTGGAAATCCATGGATTTTGTGCTGTGTATGAGATTTTGCCATTTAATACATGAATAAATAATGCGAGATTTAGATTAAAGGCAAAATGAAGAAAATATTGCATTTGTGAAAAGACAAAGAAATATGACATTCTTACCAGAAAGGATACCTTCAGGAGAGTTTAGTAAAGAGCGGATTGATTCACCACGTTAATAAGCAAATAATAATCAGGATATCTCCCAAACAAACACAGCAAATCAATTTTTTATTCTGACTTTATTTGCTGCAATTTTGATTTGATTTTTAGTGCTGGAAGTTTGTTTTTGTTTTATTTCATAATGAAACTGTTTTGTTGCAGATTAAAAACAAATGTAAACTTCCATCAATTTTGAACGTTTTAGGAGCATTTGTCTTTAATGGAATAAAGACCAAAATATATATTTTAATCATATATTGTGTGCACTTAGGGCTTCCTCCAGGACACAATGCCCAGGGCTGCATCCGTGATTAAAACGCAATTGTGTTGATGTAAATAGGCAAGGTGAATGAAAGCACATGAAAGAATTCTACATAGAATATATGGAGAAAAAACATACACACGCTTGAGATGAACTTCAAACCTGGAATATTCAAGAAAATTGAGTGAAAATGCTTCTTCTCCTGCAAATTTATCCAACTATGCTGGCAGAACTTTGCCTGATATAAATAATCTCTTTGATTATTTATTTCATTAGTGAATAGTTATTTATATACAACACGTAAATACTTCACTTGCCGTGATAATAATGAATACCAAACTTGGTGTCACATAATAGTCGGAGGAATCTCCATAGTTGGAGTTTATGTAATAATCTCTGAAACAATTTGCCAGACACTGAAAACGCGAGACGTTGGCAACAATTAGCTATTCTCCCAATGCCACTCTTCAGTTATGCGTTCCTTTCAAAGAAATATTGTTAGGTAATATCCAATTAGATTAAGCTGCTAAGCAAGGAAATAAACTCCCTCTCCAAGATAAAACAGTTTCACATAACGACATGAAGAAAGAAATCCATAGACGTCTTAAGCTCGACTGAAACACGACAAGGTTCAATTTTCCTAGTCACCAAATTCGAAGTATTTTTCATAATGACGCTCCTGCCCTTCAAACAAGAAAAGAAGAAACTACTCCAGCAAGACATAGGAAATATCCGGCCTACCCACTCACATCTGTTCAAGAGAGAATCTCCATCACTGAATATCACGTAATATTTCAATAAGTGTTCATCATATCTTAATAGATTGTCTAGAGTGGTCAGAACTACGTACCACATATTCACTTCCAAATTGTCTTTCCAAACTACTAACGGAAACATCTCTCATTTGTAATATCTTCAAATTTCTAAAGATTATAAAAATATTTTACGAATTGTAAGATATTGTATGATGATCGCTAATTACCTTGCAGTGCATGCGACAAAAAACGCTTATTAAAAAATAAGAAATTTTGTACATGCGGGATTAAATGCAAAGTAGTTTTCCGGGCGTCTCAGAATAAATGTACCAAACTTTTAGTAGCCGATTCCCGATGGCCGAGATCGCTAAGTCAGTAGTCATAGCGATCTTGGACCGAAGGGTCGCGGGTTCGACTCCGGGCCTCTGGCATGGTTGTATTTGTGTTCGTCCTTTCACACCCTATCATTACCGTATCATGTCATCTTCACAGTTACCATAACGTTAAACCCAATAACGTTCGATAATTACCTTGATGTTGATGCGATCTTAAAAAACTTTTAGTTCATGAAGAGTTCGAAAATGAGCACTACATATTTCTCAATGAAAAGTCGGCGGCAAAATTTCATATTAAGAAGTCACACCTGTGTTATTTGCACCTTATTGTTTGTATGGTGCTCGTCCGGTCACGTTCTGAAGGAATCAGTGCAACATGTCGGGAGACCAGTCGGAAGTTTAGAGCTCGTTTCGACTGTGGTGGTGCTTTGCTGGTGGGGGGATACCTGGTTGAGGGAATACCCCGCTATCCGACGGTAGGCTGACGCCGGATCTCACCATCAAGCGGGGGAGATCACAGCCACCTACCGAGGGAAACCTGCACTAAATTTAAAGGATTCATCACCTTCGTAGTTGAAGCGCCCGTAATCACTATCAGTCAATCCGACGGTAGGTCGGCGCCGGATCTCACCATCAGGATGGAAATGATCACCGCCACCTCTCGAGGTTGAAAACGTGTACTACACTTACGAGACACTTATGCACTGCAGGAAAACAGTTATGCTAAAGGAGAAAAACATGCACTATACTTTCACTTAACGATAGTAGTTGATGCATCCCAAATCACGATCCAATTAATCTATCGTTTGGAGAGTAGGTCGGCGCCGGTTCTAATCGTCGAGCGCAGGAACATCACCGCAATCTCCGTACGAAAACATGTACTATATTTTCAGGACTAATGACCTTAGTAGTTGACGCCCCCGGAATCACTAATCAATTAATCGTTCGTTTCGAGAGTAAGTTGGCCCCGGATCCCACCATCGAGCGGGAGGAAGATCACCGCCATCTACCGAGAGGGGAAACGTGCACCACACTTACGGGACACTAATTTACTACAGAAAACCTTAGTAGTTGACGTGCCCGGAATCACTAATCAATTAATCGTTCGTTTCGAGAGTAAGTTGGCCCCGGATCCCACCATCGAGCGGGAGGAAGATCACCGCCATCTACCGAGAGGGGAAACGTGCACCACACTTACGGGACACTAATTTACTACAGAAAACCTTAGTAGTTGACGCCCCCGGAATCACTAATCAATTAATCGTTCGTTTCGAGAGTAAGTTGGCCCCGGATCCCACCATCGAGCGGGAGGAAGATCACCGCCATCTACCGAGAGGGGAAACGTGCACCACACTTACGGGACACTAATTTACTACAGAAAACCTTAGTAGTTGACGCCCCCGGAATCACTAATCAATTAATCGTTCGTTTCGAGAGTAAGTTGGCCCCGGATCCCACCATCGAGCGGGAGGAAGATCACCGCCATCTACCGAGAGGGGAAACGTGCACCACACTTACGGGACACTAATTTACTACAGAAAACCTTAGTAGTTGACGCCCCCGGAATCACTAATCAATTAATCGTTCGTTTCGAGAGTAAGTTGGCCCCGGATCCCACCATCGAGCGGGAGGAAGATCACCGCCATCTACCGAGAGGGGAAACGTGCACCACACTTACGGGACACTAATTTACTACAGAAAACCTTAGTAGTTGACGCCCCCGGAATCACTAATCAATTAATCGTTCGTTTCGAGAGTAAGTTGGCCCCGGATCCCACCATCGAGCGGGAGGAAGATCACCGCCATCCACCGAGAGGGGAAACCTGCACTACACTTACGGGGCACTAATTTACTACAGAAAACCTTAGTAGTTGACGCCCCCGGAATCACTAATCAATTAATCGTTCGTTTCGAGAGTAAGTTGGCCCCGGATCCCACCATCGAGCGGGAGGAAGATCACCGCCATCTACCGAGAGGGGAAACCTGCACTACACTTACGGGGCACTAATTTACTACAGAAAACCTTAGTAGTTGACGCCCCCGGAATCACTAATCAATTAATCGTTCGTTTCGAGAGTAAGTTGGCCCCGGATCCCACCATCGAGCGGGAGGAAGATCACCGCCATCCACCGAGAGGGGAAACCTGCACTACACTTACGGGGCACTAATTTACTACAGAAAACCTTAGTAGTTGACGTGTCCGGAATCGCCAACCAATCGATCGATCGTTTCGTCCGGTGAAAGCGGCGCCAGTGCCACTGCGTGGCGGGTGAAGCGCTCGCGTCTATTTCCGGCGCTCTCCGGGGCCCTCTCGGATTCCTCGTGCGCGGAGCGGAAGGGGCGAGTGGGAGGGGGAGGGTTGGGGGAGGGGGCGCCCAGGGGCGGGGCGGGCGCACGGAGATGAGTTGCCGCGGCGGCCGCCGTTCGCGAACTCTCTGCGGATAGAGCGGGACCGCTGGGCTGGTGCGCCAACTCCAAGTGCGGCGAGATATGTCCTCGTACATGTTTTGTTTATAAAGGGTCTCGCGTATTCCATTCCGGAGAAAATATGCTCTAAAAAGGGATAGTTATAAAATGGTACTATTGAAGGGCTCAATGGAACAAGGGGCTATCTCACATGGACATAGTTCTGAGATAATGAGGGTTTTACCTCAACTTCTCTCATTCAACTCAAAACATTTTTTAACTTTTAAATACAGTACATTCTGGATTTAAATAACATATTACAATAAACGAATAATATTTGATGTTTGATAATAACTCAATTTCACAAAAAATGTGGGACGACCTTGTTTTACTGAGCCCTTCCATTGTATTAAATGTAATTTAGGTTTTTTCAGAAGGGGATTAACATAAAGTATATCTGTCACATTGAATACCCACCAATATCGTACAGATAACAATGTCCGAGTTTGTTAGGATAATCCATCATAACATTATTCTGCAGGAATAATCATTATCGCTTTAGTGGGAATACAATGGAATCTTCGAAATGTTTGCCCCCAAAACGCTATGTGGATTTTTGTAAGCTATGAATTAGAGAAGCGAAGATGACATTTGTTTTATCTTGTTACTGAAAATAAATGTTAACACGTGTTTTGGTGTAATAGCTTATGTGAGAAGTTCCTGTATTTAAGTAGGAGTTATGGGCGTAAAGATAAGTGACATTAGTCAAAAGATGATTTAAATTGTATAGAGGTTAGGGTTTGAACTCACCGTAAAAAATCAGGAACAACCAAAACTCTGCACACAATTTTGCGCTCAGAGACGCCAATTAATGTCATTTAACATTACAAAAGTAGTATGGAATTTAAGCTTAATCACATGAGTTTTTATGAGTACAATCAATTGATACGTAATTTGTCATTTTTTCTGAATTCAGCATGATTTTCACTCTTCGGAATATCAATATAGGATAATGGTTGTCATTTACTTGCTTAAAAAACTGTTGTATCTTTTATGTTTTGATAACTTCATTTAAAAAGTGAAGGGAATTTTCTAGGTAAAAAATGTAGGTAATGGAGAAAGTTCAGACTACAGTGTTCTTTCGTGTGATAGCTGTTGAAGTTAATGAACGGTTTATACACTTCTTGTATTTGAATAATTTTTCAAAATTTTCTGTATTCAAAATTCGACTAGAATATGGTTTAGGATAGAGATCACAGAATTATGAAAACGTGCACAAATTTCACTTCTCCCCATAGCTCGTCACACAGTTTTTAACTGTTTTTGACGTAAATAAATAAATAAATGCCGTTTTAAAATATATTTATTTTGTTTGTTAGTTCACTGAAATTAACATAAGTTTTAAATATTAATTGTGATAACCAGAGGCGAAATCAGAGGCAAAATTTTAAAATTAAGAGACGGGAAAATGGAAAATTCTTCAATTAATTTTACTTGTTGAGATGACTCAGGGTTTCATCTCTGATGTCACTGCATCATATCTGTTCTAGAGGTCCTAAGGTTCGAATACCGATTGTGGCAACAGCCCTGAAGACTTTCAGCGTGAAGAAAAAGTGCGTTATTGACCCTTCTTCTGGAGAACACTTTATATTCGTTATTGAAATGGTGAAAATTATAAATATTATTAAAATTAAATTTGCTTTTATTTATAAACTGCTAATACAAGTTGTGTGGTCCTACTTTTTTACCTCACAGTTCATCTTGTGAGCTATCAGATACGGACTTACTTTTGTCGATATTTTTTGAGAACACTTCTTGAGGAATACACTCTTCAAAAAAGTTTTAGCAAATTGTTTTACTTCTTTCATTGAGTACTCAATATACGTCCCGAATATCATTAACATTTGCCGGATTAAGTGGAATTCGAATGACAGCTTAAAGTACAGTATCTTGGAAACTCTCTTCATGTTACGAAATATTGTTCTACCAACGAAACGAACAGAGATAAAATCATGAAAATTTGCTTGTATATAGATAAAAGTACAAAGAATTCATTTCTGAATTCTTCGAAAAAAGAGACCATAGTCCTCTAAGGGCCTTCTTCTACCTACAGCGTCAATTACGAAAGAGGAAAGCAGAAGCACAAATATCCATGGACTACACCCAGCTCCTCTCCTCTAACAGAGACATTTAGAGCGTCCTTTTCATTAGGAAATTCGCTAGGATTATCATTATAAGGCCTATATCCCAAAAGATAGGGTGAATATTTATGAAAAATGACATGACATTTATTAAAAATGACAACCATCTTATTCAAAACAACCACTCTTTCGACCGGGATATCAACATTAAAATAATACATTTTGAAAAAAAGGTAGTAAATTGAATGTTGTAGAAAATTTTGAAATTTTAAAATTGTACAAAAATCCAAATATAATTTGCCTCAATGAACAATCCCAAATTAAATCCAGCCCCGTCTTAAATGTATTTATTGACCAGTTTCTTCTTTTCTTTATTTCATTTTTATTTTAATATTTCTACTTCGAGAGAGACAGATGTGTCCGCTTGCATCTATTTAAAGGCTTTTTTCACCTGCCGCCTCTCCTATCGAGAGCCTTCCCTCAGAATTTGCGCTGGAAAGCAGCGGAGGTGCGGCGCGTCGTTATGCCACGTGACGGCGGCGCTTCTCGGATAACGGGCCGAGGGGGTGGGGTGGGGTGGGGGTGGGGTGGGGGAGGGGGATCGTGCGGAAACGACATTGGCGCGCCGGCGCGGGGTGGACGTAACTCGCCTTGGCCCTGGGGTGGGGTTCGAGCACCGTTGTCGGCACGTGCGACCTCCTTTCCTCGATTGCCGCACAGTCTACGACGTCGGCGGTGACGTCTGCCCGGCGGAGGCGGCGAGTCGTTAGAGACGCTGCAGGTGCCCGTATTCCGATTCAAATGTGGGGTCACTTCGAGGTTTTAATTCAAAACCTAAAGTAACGACTTGTACATATTGTCACGTTACCCCTTTAATTTTCCGGAACTCTTTTGAGCCTTTGCATTCACGCAACTCATACTCTCTATACTTGGGTTTTTCGTTCTTGGCGCACCAAGGTCACGGACGAAAAATGGAGAGGGATGGAGTGGAACCTCCCTATTGGAGAAAGCCTTCCCTCTCCATTTTTCGTCCGTGCTCTTGGTGCGCCAAGATCGAAAAATCTAAGTATACTCTACTGTGGCGAGCCACCATTACTCCACACCGAAGGTTAGCGGCTTGCATCGGCAAGCATAACATCTCGGCGGCACAACCTCCAAAAAGTGCTGCCGCACGCAAGCAAGGGCCAATATATACGGGCCCCGCGGACCATGCAGGCCAGACGGGAGTGACGGGACCATGCGGACCAGGCGAGTCCTATGCGAGTGACATTGGGAGTCAGAGGCGTACGTGAGAACCGTGACCGCCCTGCACCAGGACACCAAGAACGCTCTCCATGATGACTCACTCGCAAAAAGCTCCACCGCCGCCGCCGCTGCTGTCGTCTTCGCCGCGCCTGGAGCACGGAGTGATGGGGTAAGAGGCCGCCACGTCTGTGCTCGCCTTCCTATACATTCCCTTATCTGATTTATCGTTTCCCCCTCCTCTCCCTCGCTCTCTCTCTCTCTATCTCTCTCTCTTCATGCAACAGTAATAAATGGTGCAGTGTTTGGAACAAGACTTCTTTTTGAGGAAACTGCCCTCCCTTTCCCCATCTCAATAAAATCCTCCAGATCAACCACAGTACTCCAAAGTGACGCGCTGCCTCAGGAATACGCTGAATCAGTCAGGTCCGAGGGTGGCACGTCACACTACTTACCTTGACTTCTCTCCTGCCAGCGGATTCGCTTGGCTGTGAAGAGGACGGGTCGTGTTGCCCAAAGGAACGGCCAGAGGGGCGTGTGGTTGAGAGAAACGAGATAACTTTCCTCTGTGCTAGTTCATTGTTTATAGATCATCATAATTTATGTTTGAATATTACATTAACATTTTGATAGTAATTACGTTTTTCCCTAAGAATTGTACGTGAGGAACTCAGTCCTGCTCGTGTGCACGTTAACTCACCATACCGATAGCCACGGCTCCTGCCTACTCTCTGAATCTGAATCAGTGAAATTGTCACTGATTCAATCAGTGAGAGCCGAAGTCACTGATATCTTCAGTCGAAATGGGTAGTTTCGCTGACAATCAGCGAACATGCGAACCTTTTCATAACGACCGCCAGCATTTCACTGGTCGCCAGTGGTAAAAGTGCCGCGCCACCATCGCTCACTGATCGTTCAGTCGTCACGTGCAATTAGTGTCACCGATTTCACTGATTCAAACAGTGCAGTTTCACTGATTCAAAAAGTGGACCCTATTTTCACTGATTTGTTCAGCTCAATTCACTGATTGTCAGTGGTAGGGTTATAACTGACACCATCAGTGAATAGTCACTGTCAATCAGTAGTTTTTCACTGATTCAGACTGAGAGAGTAGGACTCACCCACACGTCTGCTCTCGTTGATGGCCCCCGCTCAAGTGACCGATCTCTGAGCGTTTGCTTTCCACCCGCCCTTTGCTCCCCCACTATACTGCGATTTTTCTAACTTTGTCCCTGAAGACCCGTCTTCAGGATGGAATATGTCACGGTATTTCGCATGATCGCGACCGCACCAAGCAGTGCTTGCGATCATGCGACTTCTGACGGCACAACGGAGAAAGACGCGAAATGCCGTGAGATAGTCCATCGTGGCCATAGAGGCTTGAGGGGCTGTTAGAAAAATCGCAGTATACCAGCTCCTCGCGCGGGCCACCGCCTGGCAGGGGTGTGAGGCGGGGCGGGTGCAGGGTGTCAAGGCTGAGTTAGTGCTGATTGCGTACGTGGTATTTTCCACACCTGAGGGTGATGTGAGACGGACTCTGGGGCGCGGGGCTGTCCGCTGACTTGGCTTGACGAGAAGTGTGGGAAGGTTCCATCGGCCGTGCGGTGCGTTCTCGGAATGCCCGCAATGCAATGTAATAATGGAAGATTCCTACTCCATCCCCATGTCCGTGACAATATAAAAACTTGACAACGCCCAAAGCGGCAATTCTAGTAGTAGTAATTAGATAGTAATTGAGATAGATTTAATTAGTCTGTTTAAGTTAGACCCGCTCCCTCCCCTCTGCATGGGTCTAATAGGCTTCAGCCTATGTATCCTGAACTAATTGAATAAATTTCCACATATTCAGGGTAACTGGAGAGGGGAAAATTTGAAAAAAAAGGCCACAAATTGGAAGGAAAGGGGGGACACGGTCATACAATTGGGAGCTTCGTTAGGATTGGCATTTTTTTTTTTGTATTGAAGCTTCCGATTGGATGAGTGTCCCCTCTCCTTGCAGCTTGTGACCTTGAAAGGACACTACATTTAAATCAGAGTATGTATAATATGTGTATTTTGCGTAAATAATCTGAGTATGCGTGAAATGTATATTTAACATTTACAATCATTTCAGGCCATCGGCTGACTTTTTTTGACGGATTTTCAAACAGTTTAGCCTAGCTCGAACTGGGACGGTATGGTGCGGCACGGACGGACGATTCGGAAGGAAATTTTGAAAAGCTTATTAGAATAGAATATTTATTATGCTACTTAAAATACATATATGTATTTTCAGTTGGAGTGTATTCCAAATACAATTACTAAAAACAAACTAAAAGGCCAAACAAACTTCATAATAATTACGTATTTACTTAATATCGTTACACTGAATTAGTGGCCTAACCCCTCCTTGCTAATTCTGACTTTTTAATACGAATTAGTAGTAATAATAATAATAATAATAATAATAATAATAATAATAATATAAAGTACCGCATTTTAATGTAAACATATTCTTAAAACTACAATTTACTTAATTTGTTTTTAAATTTTTAGAAATTCTGAAGGAGAGTCTCCGGCACGGCTGCAAGTAATTTGTTCCAATTTTATAGTGTTCTATTCACAAATGAAAATTTAACTACCTCTGTTCTCTATTTTCTTCGCCGAATTGTAATCCTTCGGTGCTGCGTATGTCAGCTTTCATAATCCCATCCGAACTTCCGATTATTTATTTCTTATTTGAACAATGCACATAGTTTGTTTCTGAGTTTTTCCAAACCCACGATATAAATCCAGAATTAAATCTTCCTCTCGTAATAAATTTTGCAGTATATTTTTGTACTATGATTGTTTTTGCCCTTAATGATATGGGTCTCATCATAGGGATTCCAGGATCTAGGATCGACTGTACTACAAATGGGTACCCTACCTCTCTCGATTTTTCACTTCATTTCCTTAGTAATCTAATCACCAAATGGAAGGCCTTTGACGCCCTTTTCACTAAGTAAAATACATGCTCTCCCATTCCAAATCCTCATTTAATACAATTTCCAAATATTTTCGGCTTTGAGCCCGCGCAATATTCTGATTTTTCAACCAATATTTCACATTGTGTATTTTTGTAGCACGCGCGAGTCTAATGAACTTGCACTTGGGATTGAACTTGGTTTCATTTGTGGTGGCCTTTGACTCCATCCTGTCTAAATCAGCCCGCAGTATTTCTACTACACGCCCTTCAACTGCTTTATAAGTTTATAGCATTTTTCCGTCTCACATACATTAACCTGTCTGTTTATGACTTTAACCCTCCGGCGGGCGCGTCCCATTATTTCCCACCAGCAGGCGCGTGCGGCACTTCGATTTTCGCGTCAATAGTTATTACTGTTGATATGGAATGTGATGGAAATGTTATTTATTTATGTTTTTATTCATTTTAGTTCATAATACCTAAATACCAAATGAAATAACAATATTAATAAGAATATGGTCCATCATTCGCTCCCTCCGTGTCTTGGTACGTGTTACATGATGGGGAATGAATACAGTGCAAACGTGCCTTTTAAGGTTTCTGCGGAAACAATGCATTTAAATTTGAATTAGTAGTCAGTACTCCAACATCTGTCACAAATCTCAATAACAAAAGAGCAGTAAGAATTCTAATTGATAAAATACGCAAATATAATTTCATTGACAAAGCGTGTGCGGTACGGAGTGCCGCAACCGTTACAGAGTTTGAATTACTTATAAATAACGGTCTATCGGCAATGTCTAAAATCGTGATTTGAGTGTCATCCGGTTGAAAATATAATGAATGAAGAATAACTATATGGTCAATAGTGTAACACCAATTATTTACATGAAATCAAAAAACGCGCTGAGGCACTGAGTGCCGCTACGCGCCCGCCGGAGTGTTAATAACAGGTTTGAATTTTTGTCTTATTTTACAGTACGATATCCACAAATTGGTCCCGTCAAACCAGTTGCGATCATCATTTACCGATTATAAGTTATGTGCACTTGGCCTGTCATGTTCGGGAACGGACAATCCACGGGTTCCGCCGTATGCAGCAAGTCTGAAGGGAAGGTCTTTGGCCATTCAGACGTGCCGTTCCGTCCGTACCGATGACGTATTTGGCACGAGCATCAGGTCTGAACGGATCAGCCTCCCGGTCAGGGCAGCTGCAGAGACAGTGGCAGAGCTAAACGCAGGCTCTCAAGCAAAATGGAGTTCACAAAATAAAAATAATACCCAAGAAATCCTCAATGGAATTCTTCGCAAATACATGTCAATTTTTTTACCCAATCTGTGGTTGAAGGATTGATTTTTACTGTCGACTCTCTTTGATCCGTTTACATTAATTCTTAACCAATAAAGTACTTCTGTAATCTACGTAGCGCACGATCTCTTTAAAGGTGGAATTGTCATGAGGTTATTTTTTAAAAAAATCTTTCGAGTAACGTCTAAATTAAAAGTTGGATGTTCTTACTTATTACAGGGCATTACATAATACCATAATTTAAATGATTATGTGACTGTCAGATAATAAGGCATTTTATAGCAAACTGCATTGTTTGGCTTTTTTCTCTTTATATGAATAAGTCGATATAAAGTCGGTTTGTGGATATCATTCTCTAAGATAAGACGAAAATACAAACCTGCTATTAAAGTCATCAACAAATAAATGTGTATAGGTGAGACGGCAAAATGTTATAAGCTGCTAAGGCAGTAATAGAATGTGTAGGGGAGTTCAAAATGGCCTTTTTTCCAATGAACATATACATAGTGGACATTTTATACCACGATGCATCACAGGTCATATTTTCCCGTGAATGTTACACAACTCTTTTCGCGCAGGTGTTTAGCAGGTCCCGTTCTCACGCAATCCAGGTAGTTTCATGAACCTGCAGAACAGTTGTCACGCTCACTCACCCACCCACAAACCCAAAACTCCAAATTCACCACCTCTCCAACCCGTCCGCAAATAGACGGGCATGGACGCGGCGACCGCCGCATGGATCGAAGCATTGGGCAGGCAGCCGCCAGGCGGCGTGCCCGCCGCGCCGCGACCCGCCCCATGGCAGAGCGGCGTGACGCTGGCGGGGGATCGAATCGATCGCCCGGGCGCGGCGGCGCATCCGTCACCGCCCGCCCGCCTCGCTCGCCCGCTCTCGCCTGCTGTCTCCCGCTCTCTTCCGCTGTCTTGCCCTCTCTCGCCCCCTCACGCCCCCTCTCGCCTCTTCTCGCCCCCCTCGCCCGCTCTCGCCCCTCTCGCCCGTCTCGCCCGTCTCGCCCCCTCTCGCCCCCTCTCGCCCCCTCTCGCCCCCTCTCGCCCCCTCTCGTCCCTTTCGTCCTCTCTCGCCCCCTCTAGCTCTCTCTCGCCCCCTCTCGCCCCTTCTCGTCCCCTCTCCCCCCTCTCGCTCCCTCTCGCCCCCTCTCGCCCCCTCTCGCCCCCTCTCGCCCCATCTCGTCCCCTCTCGCCCCCTCTAGCTCTCTCTCGCCCCCTCTCGCCCCTTCTCGCACCCTCTAGCTCTCTCTCGCTCCCTCTCGCCCCTTCTCGCCCCCTCTCTCCCCCTCTCGCCCCCCTCTCGCCCCCTCTCGCCCCCTCTCGCCCCCTCTCGCCCCCTCTCGCCCCCTCTCGCCCCCTCTCACCCCCTCTCGCCCCCTCTCGCCCCCTCTCGCCCCCTCTCGCCCGCTCTTCGCTGATGCTTGGTCCATACGTGGCCGATACTTGACCGCTATTTGACTGCTACTCGATTGATACTTGACTATAATTTCCTAATGAAAAATAAAATAAAAGTGCAGGTGGTTTTATTTGTGAAGAACATCAGGTAGAAACATTTTTGGAGGAGCTGATTTTAAACTAAACATGTAGATAATTTCAATACTTTTGCTCAAAAATTGCATCATTACCTTAATGAGAAGACAGTTCGAAACAGCCACAAAAGTTTCGGCATACTACTATCATACATACTTTTAAACATATACACTTATATATTGAAAAATACGGAAATTTAAAAATAATTGGAATGTATGTATCTACATCCTCTACTTTAAAAAGTATTTTTTTTTAATTCTGCAACATTTCCTCTATACAGTAAACTCGCCCGCTGTCCAAAACCAGAGGGTACGACCACCCTTTAACCCCTTCCCTACCTCCAAACCGATCGCCCGCAAATACGTGGCTGGGCGACGATTGGCTGCTGCCCACGGCACGTGCCTGCGGCTCCCAGGTCGCGTCCCATATTGCGTGGTATGTGCGCTCCAATTTAACACGCGTGACCTTCATAGTTGGACGCCCTTGCACTCTCTGACAGCACTCCGTGTTTGCACTGTCTTTATAATGTCAAATTCGATTGATCTAGTTATCGATAGGGTCCTTAGAAACGTATATAAAATAAATTATGAAATTGGCTACGAATGCTACTTTGATAGGGTGACAGAGATCGTTTATTGATCGTGGATTGTTATGTCATTTTAGAGAAGAAACACTATTGCTTCCCAGCCATTGTTAATGTAATAATCGATTTATCTACTTTCCGAAACGCAATTGCTTTTAAAATGAATTTATTTGTTAATTTTACTTACAATATTTGTTTTATTAATTGTTTAATATAATAATAAAAACGTTAGTTCGATTAATTTATTACAATGTTTACAAATGTATTAAATAATACTTTTTTATTATTGTTATGTGAAATTATGGTATTGAAAACACCTTGCAAGCAAAAGTTTTTGAAGCACTAATTTCTCAACTGATAGTAAGTTTTTCGTTAAATAACTAAGGATTTTCGGGATAATAAGGTAGATCCATAGATTCGAGCAACTCCTGTGGAATGTCAGCATCGTTTCTACCAATTTTATATTCACAAAGTTATAACCACTATCTATCAATTTCATAAAAGGAACTTGTATGAAACAAAAATGCCCCACTACCTTACGGCGGAAAATTACGGCCTTCTGTTATACAATCCTGTTAACGAAGGCGCAAGTTCCTTCCGAAAGAATCTTGAAAAGTAGAGAAGGGTGTCGTTTTTTAGTAATTGAAGCATTTTTACACGATCATAAAAAAAAGTGGTTTATTTTTCGTGGGAAAAATTATTGTTTTTTACACGATCAAAATTGAGAGTTTGTTTTACTGAGACCGATGGGTACAGGCAAAAAAAACCTCCATCTCGATTACACAAAAACAATCATTTCACGCACTTAATATAAAAAAAACTATTGAAGCACATCAAGTAATAACATGCACCACCCAATTTATACAATTTCATTTCCAGAGTTAAGAAAAAGGTAGTCATGCCATCGATTGGCGCGTTCACTGAACGTTCTCGTCCTCGTGACGTGGAATACATTGCAATATTTTAATAGGCTTTGCGCATTAGAGGTGTCCTCGAGGATTAACTCGAGTGAATTGCAGCCGCACAGCACGTGCTCTCACACGTGCACGGCGTTGCCCACGCTGCGTCCGTGGAAGAGACGGAGGCAGGAGGCAATGGCCATCAATCGAAAATTTAAGTTAGTAAACTGATAAGTAAATAAGTCATTTTGTAATAAGTAAATAAGTAAATCGATAAACAAATAAGTAAACCATCAGATAATCGAATAACTACATTAAGTGGCAAATGGAATGGAGTGTCCGAAAAGGAAGTGCAGAGACGATGGTGCGGGCGATCTTCTATGGCGCTGTTTAATTTCATGTACTCAGGAAGCCAAAGACTGAAGGAGAATGCGTGACGTTCGTTACAGGAAGTAATTAGTTTAGAAAAAGTTTGGTAGATTAGCATGTGCTCGACTTTTGACGGCAGAGTTTTCTCTCTTCAGGGTTTTTCCCCTCATCCGTACCCTACGGTCTTTTTTCCGCGGGTTTAAAAAGATGGAGACCATTTGGGGGGAATACCAGAATTCGAAAAGTTAGAACGCGTTAGGCTATAAGTATTGTAATGGCTTAAAGCAGTGTTGTCAAGGTAGATGCCACGAGCGGGAGTCCGTAGCACGAGTGCCACGACGAAATCCCCCTCCACGCAGTTCATAAGCCCGCCACAAGAAACAACGCCATCCCTATTGTAAAACGGTGGGGTTACTAATAGTTTCCTCTCCTGACGCTAGTGGCGCAGAGTAGCTCGTGGCATGGTACGGTGCCGCGAGCCGTGCCACTGCCAGCAGTAGAAGACCTTGACTCCACTGGATAAAAGACCTTCGGCCTCGACACAAAGTATCAAGTCATTTAATTTTATATTAGATGCTGTGTACAGCATTCGAAGCTGGCGCGCGCGCAGCTGTACGCCGCGCGCCACGGAACCCGCTCGCGCGGAACGCTGGCCAGCGAGCGGGTAAGCCTAGAGACGAGGCTAACCCGGACCACGCCGCCCCTATATAGGCGGGAGCAAGTGGCGGCCAGGGAAGTAATGCAGTAGCGGTCTGAGGAGCACCGAGGCACAACAGTGAGACAGCGCAGTGGGGCCGCTGGGAGAGAGCCTGCAGCCAGGAAGAGAAACACACGCGGTGAGGCCGTAACAGGGTCGTACGGAATACGACGCGACTGCCAGCCTGGAGGCGCCGTGCTTGGTGATGCATGGCGAGATTCGTGCTGGAAATGCATACGGCGGAGTCGCACAGTCAGACGTGTGTTACCGAACTGGTGCTAAGTGACGCACTAGTGAGACACAGGCTTGGGCGTTAATGCCAGCCAGAAGGGAATAACTCCTGGTAAATTGGATTGTATAGTGTAAATAGATTGGTTGAAAGAATAAATAAATTGTTGTTAAGAGGACGTACTTTCATTCATTGGCAAACATAACATTAGATATAATTATCTATTAAATAAAAAATAATTTAAACACTTACGAAATGTGTACCGTAATGGAATGTGTAATGTTTCATTCCGGTAGACAGCGATGTTTCCCTCCTCAAGAGTGTCACTTCCAAAGCTCACTACATGACTGGGCTGGGCTTTCCTCCCTTCAGATATATCCTCCAATGAGGAATCTACCCGGCATAAACTCTTAAGCTCCTTACTGGTCACTGTTGCTGGCTTATTGCTGATCGTGCTTGCAGAATGTTAATGCAAATTGACGAGTTGTTGCCATTTTCATCCAGTGAGTCACATCTTTTCAGGAAATTGATTAATAAAACTGTACCTAATTAGTTTATTTTTTATTTTATTGTTTAAATAATCAGACTTGTGTTTTTCCTTCTTGTATTAGAATAATCTTTATATGACGTTTTTAATTTTGAAATTACACACATTCGAATTGAAGGAACTCAGAAACGTGAAAATACCTATAATTTGGGTCCCAAAAACAAAGTTTTCAATAGTCTACTAATCATACGAAAATGTTTTTCGGTTAGGTCGCAATCAGTTGCCGTTAGATAATGAAACGTGAGGTTACGTAGCATTAGGAAAGTACTACAAGATGACGAAACATAATCAAAATGAAAGAATATTTCTCAATGCATGTATAAAAAATTAAGAAATGAAATGCTCGTAAGGAGGCATGAATTACACATGTGAAATATTTGTTACGAGTACAATGCAGAAATACTATCTAGAGTATCTTAATTTTTAATTATTATCTAATTTTGGAAAGCAATATCTTAACAAACAGGCTATCATCCGCGCGCAATCTTTCGTTCATCCTACTAGTCTTATCCCCCCTTACTAACACACATATTCATTTATATGCTTCTCTACACTACATCACTTGCCGGGAGGCCAATTGCAAGCTTAGAGATTGTCCCGACTAGGGCTTTGTTCCGCTGGTGGGATATACCTGTTTGTGGAAAAAAAAAACGCGTGCCGATAGATAGGTCGGCGCCGGAACTCACCATCCCGCAGAGGAAGATCATCGCCACCTCCCGCGATAAAAGATGAACTGCGCTTTAGGGAATAATGACCGTAGCGTTCACGCGCCCGAAATCACCTATTACCTCCATGGAAAATAATTCAATGAAGTGTAAACTGTTATGGCCCCACTAGTAGTTACCTTTTTCCTTTCCTCCACCACTACTGTGTCGGGCATGGTCGCGGGATGGGCCGGGGAGGGGCGGGGCGGGGAGTGGTGGGGCGTGGCGTGGTGGGGAGTGGCGTGGCGGGGCGTGGCTTGGCGTGCCGTGGTGGGGAGATGCGTGACGGAGAGTGGCGAGGCGTGGCGTGGCGGGGGGTGGCGTGGCGTGTGGCGGCGTAGCGTAGCAGGGGCATGGCGTGGCATGGTAGGGGCGTGGCAGGGAGTGGCGTGGCGTGGCGGGGAGTGGCGTGACAAGGCGTGCCGGGCGGGGCGAGGGCGGGGAGTGGCGGGACGGGGGAATGGCGTGTCGGGCGTTGCGGGGCGTTACGGGGCCTTTTCGGGGCGGGGCGTGGCGGGGCGTGGTGGGGAGTGGTGTGGCGTGGCGGGGAGTGGTGTGGCGTGGCGGGGAGTGGCGTGGCGTGACGGGGCGTGGCGGGGCGTGGCGAGGCGTGGCGAGGCGTGGCGGGGCGCGGCGGGGTGTGGCGGGGAGTGGCGCGGCGCGGCGTGACGGGGCGTGGCGAGGCAGGGCGTGCCGTGGAGGAGCCGGGCACGGCGGGGCGGGGCGGAGTGGAACGGGATGTTCCATTCGTTGGCGAGCGCTGCGCTAATGGATGAAATATGCGCGCGTAAATCTCGGGGCGACGGGCGCGGACGTGGGCGAAGTTGGGAGGGCGCAATCGGTGGCGAACGCCCCGCCGGGGACGCCCTCCCGCGAACGCACAGGCCTTTCGCTCTAATTGGGCCACTCGGCGGTGATTTTATTACGCTTCATCCTGCGGCGCCGGAGCTCAGTTCGCGACTGGGACTGGCACTACGCGCACCAGGTCCCGCCTGCAACTGAAAGTCTCTATTACTAAATTCCAAATCGGCGTGGAAATTGGAAGAAAATTATGCAGCTTGTGACCACGTGAGAGGTGTCTACGGTCTCAAAACAATTGAACATGTTCTATTTTGGAAAGCTTCAAATAATGTCGTAGTAAAGAATGAAAGACGGATGTTGTCTGGTATCAGAATATTTATTTTAAGGCTAAAGATCTTTTTGATAGCTTGGCGATCATCCTCAGTGCTATCTTGCAGCGTCTGGGCGGAAAACGAAGTTCGTTTTTAACATCAAGCAAAGTTAGAAGTTCGTTTGTTGAGTTAGAACTTCGTTTTCCGCCCAGACGCTCCAAGATAACTCTGAGGGTGATAGCCAAGTTATTAAAAATATCTTTTGCCTTACAATAAATATTTTATACCAGATAACATCCGTCTTTCATTCTTTATTGAAAAAAGGTATCTACATCACAAACAGTTGTACTAATAATGTCATAGTGTTTTTCCGGCTCTACTGTGCACCGGGAGAGGTGGCGCAGGGCATCAACTGGTGTCATTACAGTGCCTCTGACCAGAAGGTCCTAGGTTTGAGCCGGCAGCGGCAGGATTTTCGACACTAGCTACATAGCTAGATGAAATTCATTCGCTGTCTGGAGGAGAATTCTAGCGCCCGTCTGCTCTGATCGATAGTTTTCCGCGGTTTCTCCGATCAACACCAGGCGAATGCCGGAACAGTATCATAAACAAACGGGCCACAGACCGCTCGCGATCTTTCCTTCCTCTTCCTTGTCCTATCCTCTCCTCTTATACACACACTTGCACTAACATGCACTACACTACCACACATGCCGGGAGACCGGTCGGGAGCTTACAGCTTGCTCCGTCTGATAGCTTGTCCCGAGCAAAAACTGCACTATCCTTACGGTACTGATGATCCTAGTAGTTGATGCGCTTGGAGTCACTAACAATCAATCAATCAATCCAATGCGCGCGTAAATTCGAAAAAAAATATTCCGTTTCTGGCCACGTGAGAGGTGGTCTCAACACTCTAAAACAATGAAATTACAAACAATGAAATTTAATTACAATAATGGCTTATTGAGACAAAACTGATAGTACCTAAAGTTTCTGTTCCAAATCCGTCTCGTATGTGATTTTCCTACAAGCCTCACCAAAAATTATTTCAGTGAAGTACGTGGCAGGGTCAATTTACAATTTTCTTGATGTAGTCTACCCGAAATAAATGTTTTAGAATTTCTTCCTCGAATTTCCATCCATATCAGGAAAAAATATTCTGTTAGACAACAAAGTCATCTCAAAGTTTTGAACCAATATTTATCGATTGCTATTCTCTGAAACTTCTATAACCTTAAGAAGCGTGTAATATTGAAATTCCGCATTTTCCTTCAGCACATTTTTATCGGCATTTCGTAAATAACATTTTAGAATTCATTATCCTAGAAAATATACAGAATTCTTTAGAAAAAAGTACATTTTAACTCTTAATAATTATTCCGTGCAACAAGCGCTGGGAATGTATCGCTGCATGTACATCAATTACCATATTTAATTTAGTAACTGTCGAAAATATTAAACTTCTTGAGTTGTGGGATTCTTCCCGTGATTCCCATCTAATGTGTAAACAAGATGAGTTATGAATAGATGTAATAATGAACGTTACTACTACTATAAGAATGTATCGAAATATCCGTTTCTGTGTAAATGTAACTATTTGCAAAGGCAAAGCAGATACATATTTTGGCTGTCGTGCCATACCTGAAAAAATCAAGCTACTGCAGTGAGAAAATGGAGAACAATTGTTTGATTAATTATATTTCCCACTGAAGAGACAGAAAGAAAGGGGCCATCTGATCATTGGTTCAAAGGAATAGAATGATCGACCTGATCGAGATTAGGTTCAGTCACCGAGAAGTTGAGGTGCTATTCATGCAGAGACCAAATGTGTTTCGAATGAAAATTGTGTTCCATCAGCTATTTATGTACATTCTTAAAATTTTAGGTCTACACAATCACCGATACTGCTACCAGAAATTATTCTGTCATAGAATGCAGTGCTATTTAACTCTGCGCAATTTTTTTCATCGCATTGAACCCGAAAATGAATGACACATTCAATACAACATGCAAAGTATTAAGTTTTGTTTTTATCATACACGCATTATAGAGTTTGCTTTCTCTCTCTCGTCTTTTTTCTCACTACAAAGGACCTTTAATTACATAGGAAAGTTATTACAGCTCGTAAATGAGTATGAACTATAATAATAGCAAGCAAAGTTCATTACTGAATGAAGCATGCGATTATAACTTTAACACGAAAATTGCTTCGTTGAAATCGATTCAAAAGTCATAGCGGTCAGAGGTAGTCGATTAGATATCTGCGCTACATGGCTTTTGGTCCGTACGGATTCGGACATGCTGCCTGAGGTTGGGATGGGGCGTTGTTTGTCATTGAGGTGTCGGCCCGTCATTCAACGGTGCCACGCTTCCTGATGCAGCAACAGTACGTCGAAGTTGCTGAGTACAACTTTCTGTGCCAGTGCTAGTCTCCTTAGATAAGGACGAAAGATCAAGTTGACGCCTCAAACTTACTGTTTCAAAAAACTGTATGTTACGTATCTGCTTCGAGATTCCTTAAGAATACAGCAGCCTTTCCAGTTATTTTGTGAAATACCAATGGTAAATTGATTAATACGAAGTAACAAAATGTGGCTCGAGATTCAAACACAAATTTTGAAACTAATTTTGTTTATATACAAGAAAGACAATAGTCTAAAATCATTATTTTGCCGAAGAACGGTGTTGTTCGGAGTAAAAGTTATTATCTTGCAGACAGGCTGCCTTTTTTATCTAAAAGTCACGGCTTACCAACATCATAATTAATTTTTTTCCAGCATGATTCAGTATGAGCCATTTTAGACAAAGATCAACTCATTATCTGTCACTTAAAATATTAGCAATAGTTTTCAGTTTTAGTCTCAGATGCCTAGATTTTCGTAGAAAGGGTTTATTGTAATTTTTCAATTTAGACGCAGTGTGTAGCCGGAACTTTATTTTCAAAACTCGAACTGCTATTGGAGACTCAGTAGGTCATTAGCGCCATTTGAAAACAGCGAGTGCACTACAATTCTGACGACCGACTGGCAGGCTGAGATTCTGACAACGTAATCTCGGCCACGATTGCAGAATCACTCTCGATACAAGGCTGTCGTAATATGATCCACAGTTACGTCAGTTCGCAAATTTGCGTTTTTTAAATCATTTGTATTAAAGACAAGTAAATTTCATCTTCGGCAATAATATTAGACACACCCTCAGAACTAAGTTTAAGGTAGCTGTCTATCTGAGAAAAAAATCTAGAGTGTTGGGTCTATTTCTTTCTCCTTGTGCATCTGATTTCTGTATGCTTTTAGAGATCAAATAATTTTAAAAAATCTATATTTGTTTATAAATAATTAGCAGAAATGTAGGTTTTTACACCAAACATCATAAATCTACAATAAACTAATATATTTTGATAATTCTTTTCTTAAATTAACCACAGTGAAATATTCTAGTAAGTGAACTAGAATGCTAAAGGTGCTGTGAAAACGAAAGAGTAAGGATTTGAATATTTGAGAAAAAATAATTTTTTATGGACATATAAACTTATTTATAAATTTATTATGGACATATTAGTTCATAAAACTGAATCTTGTAGTGACAGATTAACTAGTCTAGTTCATTCACTAGAGCAAATTATGGGTTACATGCTACAAAATAATATTATTGTCTTTAATAGTTTATGATTTATGATGAATGTGCTGAAATGCATGACATGCATGAATATATTCAAAATTCCCAATTCGGAAAATGCATCCGAAGTTCACTCACTAAGGATTTGACAGTTGACACTCGCTTCGCAAAAAATTATTTTCGCACAAACTAAGAAACGTAGCAAGAAACGGTTTGAAGAGAGTAAAACAGATTATACGACCCACTAAAATTGAAAAATAAGACATTTCACGATTTTTTATCATTCTCAGATAGCTACGTTAACCATTAGCTGGTGAGTGCGGTCCCAGTGATCGGCGAGGAAAAATAAACTCACTTTCCTCTCGACCTATGCAACGCAGGACGTTTTGGTGTACAATACCTTGTTATCTCTTTCTAGACAATGTTTGGGCGTGGGATAGCGTACCTAGTTGCAGCCGTTTGCTTCTAAGAATCAGTTGAAGTTACTGATCGTTCTCGATGACCGCACCTCACCAGTAGTAGAAGTTTGTACTTGGTAATGCGCTTTTATACTTAGTAAATAATTTTCATTGAACAGTGTATTTTCTTATTAAAATAAATATTGTTTATGTAGACAATATCGTTTCAAAGTTCTTCTATGCGTACTTCAATCGTCAACTGTGAAGAAAAAATATGGAGCAATATATGACCTGAAATTCTCTCAGTGGGTAATTAAAAATTGTTATTTGCTGTTAATTTTATAAACTACAAACTCTGCAATGTTTCTCTTTATTATGCCTGTTTTAACGTGAAAAAATTGTTATTTCGATGTGAAATGAAATAACGAATATAATCAGTCTCAAACTTTCCCGGCCACAGTGACCGCACGTCACCGTTACAGAAATTCGAAGGCACGTCACCAGTTGACGGTTAAGAACACAAGTTTGGGCCCTATAGAAGATCAGATATCGTCAAGAAACCGCTGTGGGAAGCGTATTTCAGCAAATTGACAATATACACAGGTTTTTTCTCTTAGTAGAGAAGACGATGGTGTTTTTTGCGCATGAAATGACCCACCCTCTCCTTTGTTCTTTAAAATGTTCGGCCTTCAGCCGCCATCCTGATTGAGGTTTCCTAAGTTTACTCAGTCGCTTAAGGCGTATGCCGGGGTGGTCCCTAATTTGTCTCTCCCAGACGTAAATGAACAGCTGGTCCTCCCCCTCTTAAAAGATTACTACTCTGTATTAATGTAGATTGAGTGGTCAGGCGGAAGAGCAGGTCCTATGGCCTGAGCCTCGCCATTAATAAAGACATTATTATTATTATTATTATTATTATTATTATTATTATTATTATTATTATTATTACCCTGTGTAGTATTTGCAAATGTATTTGTGCCGTTCACTTGAGAAGGAAGGAAGGCAGGTTTTTGAGGAGATGTGTTGGTGACGTGTGTGGTGGTGTGCGCAGGTGCTGGGGTCGGCGTCCGACTTCCACTTCGTGCACCGCGCGCTGCCCCACGCCCGCAGCAAGCGCAGCGTGCCGCACACGCGGCGCCTCAAGGTGGACCCTCTGGTGAGTGAAAGCAAGGCCTTTCCAGTTGGCTCCCTCTCAGCCTCATTCTCTTTTCCATCCCTCTCTCCCCCTCTCTTCCTCTCCCCCTCTCTTCCTCTCCCCCTCTCTTCCTCCCCCTCTCTTCCTCACCCCCTCTCTTCCTCTCCCCCTCTCTTCCTCTCCCCGTCTCTTCCTCTCCCCCTCTATTTCATACTCTCCCTCTTCGTCTCTTTCTCAAACTCATCCTCTTCATTTCTTGTTCTCATCCTGTTCATCTCTTATTCTCATCCTCCTCTTCATATGTTATTCTCATCCTCTTCTTCATCTCTCTTTCTCATCCTCTTCGTATCTCTTTCATCATTTCCTCTTCTTCATATCTCTCTCGTCATGTCCATCTTCTTCTTCATCTCTCACGTCATCTTTATCGTTCTCATCCTCATCTTCATCTTCATATCACTCTCATCGTCTTCTGGCTGTCTCTAATTTTTTTCTCTCAATCACTCTTTCTCTCTCATGTCCTTTTTATTTCTCTCCTCCCTTTTCTTTTCCTCTCCTCCCTTTTCTTTCCCTCTCATCCTCTTTCTCCCTCTCTCTTTCTCTTTTCCTCTCAGTTCGTTTCTTTCCTTCGTCTCGCTTCTATCTCTCATTCCGTCCCTCCTTTTCTCTGACAATGTGTTTATTGATTCAACTCAACCACTATTTATTTTAATTAGCAAGTAGTTCCATGTAGATGAACTTTGGGTATTATTTATACTTGATGCATTTTCAATTACTAATATTGTTTAAAATACGTAAAACGCGAAAAAACACATTCTTCAATGCAATGAGGTGAGCTGTTAACAATCAAAAATTATTGTACGAAATTGCATCATGTACAAATAGTGTTTTTAAACAAAAACACATTTGGAGAATTTTATGAAATAATCGGGTAATATGGAATAGGAAGTTAAATTTAACAAAAGATATTTTTTCAGGAAACAATTTAATACTAGTAAGTCAAAATACATCTGGTATCTCGGTTGACAATATTGTTCAGTTCAGTTGAAGTGTTTCCATCTTAAATGTCTCTTCATTTCAGTTTTACTTCGGGGTGAAAGAAGTAGAATGATTACTTCTAGAAGTAAAATTAGACTCATTTAATCCAATGCCCATTACTTTAACAGCAAATTTTAATTTTATTTTCCAGCCATTTGCCCTTTACCATGTTGTACCATGCATCTGGCATTTCTATTTTCAACTGGTACTAGATGTACAAAGACAATTATTGAATAACTAAATCCGACTTATTGTTCATTAACAGTGATTTTTTGAATGTTGAATAACAAGCATTAATTGTAATGGAGTCTACGATTACTTCGCTTGTGAAGGAGTGAAAAGCAGTGAAAACCTTTTCTGCTATAAAATATCCTATGACATCGGTCATATTATGAACCTTTTAACATCAGAATGATAGTCCATGTCGGTAACGATGACCAACAGAAGCCATGATAGATTTATGTTGTCTAAATAGTGTGCAAAGGTAGCATTCACTGATTATTCTGTAGTAGCGATCTCGGACCAAAAGGTCACAGGTTCGAGTCCCGCCTCGAGCATGATTGTATTTGTATTCGTCCTTTCACCCCGTGTCATCACAATTTCGTGTCATCTTTACAGTACCATAACGTTAAAACCCAATAGTGATCACTAATGACCTAGATTGTTGATGCGACCTTAAATAACAAAAAAAAATTAAAAAGCTGCCGGTTCAATTAGAAATGTAAATTATTAACCCGACGCATTTTCGCGGTGCTGAGTCAGCGAGAATGCGCGCGCAGCCCTGGTGCCGAACACTTCCCGGGCGCCCTGAGGCTGCGCTGGGCACACTCTGTCCATCCATTGTGATCCCGGCATTGGCTCGTCACTGGCCAAGTTAAAAGAGTTTGTTCTTATAATGTCGTTTTTGACACGATCTCCATGAAATTTGGCATTTCACGTATTTTTCACCCTGAAGTTTATGTTCTATTAATTCTGTTGTAACTCCGCTACACGGTGCTGTAGAACAAAACAAAATAGTCACGTCAAATGCAACCCGCAAGACACTCGGCAGCCTTTGAACTATATCGTTAAATAATTCTTAAATGATGCGTTCTACGGCCCTAAAAACTACAATTTTGAGGTCAAAGGCCCCGTAATCTGTAGGATTGAACATTCTATTACATTTTTTGCTGGTCTGGCGCTTCCCGATAATATCTCACCTGCTAGAGACTAGTAGAATCTGCAAGTAAATGTGTGAGATGATGGGACAAGAGAGCGACCAGAGACACACAGAGACAGACTGGACACGGTGAGAGAGGGAGAGACAGGTGAGAAACGGGTGATGGGAGGGGGAAAGAGGGAGATGAAGGGCAGAACAACGTCTGCCGGTACCGTCTTTCCTAGGTTTGAGTACATAAATTCAGTAACCAGAACGTACGAAGAGCAGGAAAGAAATTCCAGCAGAAGTGAGGATATTTACGGAAGGTTCAAGACAGGTCGCAATTAGAGAGGGTGCATAACTGTCCAATAGTCATAAATGGCGCGGCCCTCAGCCACAGCTGGGAAATAAAGAATGTTTTTCGAACAAATTAAGCCATTCATGCCATCTAGAGGCAACCAAGGAACGCATCTATATATCCAAAAGCCTCCAGACATCGCCACTTGTATTGAAAAATTAACGCGATCTAGTAGCACACAAGTAATTGGGCCGAGCAGCGCGGTGACTATAGTCACCGTCAGCATTCGGAGCACGAAATGCTCGCGGTGACCATACTAACCGTTAGCAATCAAAGAGTTAAATATAATGGTAACATTTTTGACAATTTTAGTAAACATTGAGGAATCAGTAGAATATTTGATATTACAAGGTTTTTTTTACGAAAGATTAAAAGTCGAAAAATAAAATAAACGTCATTTAATCATGTTTAATCCCAGCGTAGCCGTCTCGAAGACACCGAGTTCTATTGTAAGGCCTCTTGGCGTTCTGATGCTTCACACCCTGCATATCCTCATATGTGCCTTACGATCAGGCGACAAAACAGCTTGAATCAATGTTTCAAAGGTGTGTGATTTACATCAAGAAAACAATTTCTTTAGACTTATTGACACATTATTTATTACAGAATAAAATGCATAAATCAGCTCTAAAAGCATCCGGTGAGAAATCTCTGACCGCGTAACTAATGCGAACATGAGAGTGATAATAATTATTAACTAATTATTACACATCGTAAATCTTTTATATTCACACATTTAATATCGTTAGCGGTACACACTATATGCCTCGAGAAATAGGGATATTTTTCATTTCTCGACCTTTTTCGTAGCTCAGAAGCATGTCTCATTCGATGATATAAGTGTTCATAGTTGAGAAGAAGCGTTGGACAAAAATAAAAGATTCTGTCATTAGGTACACCTTGTAAGAGAGCGACCCGACGGAGTGGGATAAAAGTCAAACTTTCCGGCTCCGCCGCTGCTTTTACGAGAGCAGCATCCACGTGGGGCGTGGACTGTGCGAACTGCAGCTGCGCATCCACAATTATGCGCATACAGGATCCCGTCCATTAGATTTATGGCGCCCGCCGAGGTTTACACGATGCAACGTTGCCGCGTGCACGAGCGGCATTCGCGACCAACGAGATTTTGCGCACAGGTCAAATAGAAGGGATATATTGAATTGAATATTCATTTTATTGGCTTTAACCTTAATTATACGCCAGTTTAAAACTATGGAAATCATTAGTCAATGAAATAGTCAAATCAATACAATTACTCAAAAATAGAAAAATTACAAAAACAAAAAACACAAAAACATTAATCACAAAAAAACTAAAACTAACAAAACTTTTAATGTTACATTACACGTTCACAATTCATGTGTACAGAGAGTTTTCAAAAACCATGACTTTTTATGCACAGGTCAAATAGTTGCACATTGCTGATTGGGAACTGGGAATACGTTTTATGAATTCATACACACATGCAGTACAATTGGAGGTGATAATTTTGTTCACATATTCTTATTTTTAATGTATAAAGATGAATGTTTGTATGTGTATTTTATTCCAATGTAATTTTAGAAAATATCGAAAAAAGTTCAACCAAACTTAAGACTCTTATAATTTGCGATATCTCCAGTGCTAATTTTCAACTAGAGCAGAATTTGAGAGAATGTTATTTAGCCTCTAGAATGGTGGCGTGGGAGGCACTGATGGTTTTGATACATATCTAGAAACTCTGGGGAAATCCAAAAACAATTAAATAATTTACATTTGGATTAAAAATGTAAATATTTGATTGCGTTGTTTCGGATATTGCCATACTGCACATACCGATTAAAATCTCATTCTTAGTGCGTCACTACTTATTACACAGCTGACATAATGCGATAGCAAGGCTTCCAGGAAGTGGCTGCTCACCATTAAAAATTTGAAAATTTCGAAACAGCAATTTTTATTAATATCCTTGATATGTAAGGAATTGTTTTACTATATTGTATACTCTAATAACACACCTAGTACAAGTGGTTACAGAATTCCTGAAGACTATTTTTGTTAAAATACGTAATTTGTTGCAAGGATTAGTGAATGAGAGTACTATGTTGTTCTTGAGAAATGTGAGAGTTACTTTTTAGAAAATAATTTTTATAGTGGAGTCAGTAGCAAGTGAAGAAATTACCACACGCAAGATTATGTCTTTTCAATTGACTGCTTATACCACACACAACTTTCATGCCCTGAGTTTTTCTACCTTCTCTCTAGGAAGCTTACCTGTCTGTTATCAGTCTGAGTTTTCAAAGCATATGAAGCATTACTGTCATATAGAGTCCAAACCTTAATGCCATATTTGGCAGGTTTGCTTGGTATATTGTTCATCCACGGTTACATTTTCTTCCGGATAGTACAATTTTGGAAGAACACCCACCCACTTTTCCCAAATACATCTAATAGAAGTCAGTTTATTAGAAGGTCTCCTTTCATTCCTTGTGGCCTTGCCATCATATCGAATGAGACGAGATATCGTACAAAATGATTCATGATATGTTTCCCAAGAAATTATTCCACCATTTCTGTGTTCCAGACTTTTTGTTGCTTCGCCATTGCATCTGTAGTATGAGTTTCTAATTTTTTCATTTCGATCCAAAAACTCCCGCGCTGACCCTCGAGATCAGTGATGTTCATGATTTAATTTTGTATTGTTGGATTGAAAACTGTCTCGAACCCAGTCGTGAGATCATTTGCTGTAGTACATGCATGCCTGGTAACTCCTGGGGTGGGCTTGATTACGTTGGCTGCTGACTGTCGACCATGCTGCTGGAAAGGAACATCCTTTGTATTTGGCCACCTTTAGACTAAATATAGTCAGAATATTTTGTTTAACCAACGGATACTACAGAGTCATCATCATATGATTGTTCACTTTAATAACAAGATAAGAAGTTTATAACAAGCTTTGCATTTATTCCGCATTCAAAGAACAATCTACTGAATGAAAAATAAAAAAAGCAATGATCCGCAAACCCACACTTCACTTTGAATCCGATAAACATTAGAATTTTGAATCTGATAAATGTTTGAATACAGTAATAGTATTCAAAATTCTAGTTTGTATTCTCAAAATATCCATTTTAGACTGCCGGGTCAAATAGACCCGAACAAAACATACGTGACAATGTTATATTACGAGAAAACTATGAAAAATGTTCGGTTAAAAAATAGACAATGAGTAATGAAACAAAGTCATAACGGGTCGAAACGCTCACTAGTCAGGTAAACCTGTTACAGAAAAACTTTTTCTTGGTTCACATAGATCCGGACAGTACAGCAGGGTTAGCACTTGATTGCGTAGGCTTCCGCGGCCGGAATTCCTGTGGTCTAGGCTATCCGGGATGAGCCGCGTCATCGTTTTGGTGACTGACGTTTCGGCCAACATATTGTGGCCTTCTTCAGAGCGTACTGCATCAGCTGCGTACTGCTCAGCAGTATGCTCTGAGGAAGGCCACAATATGTTGGCCGAAACATCAGCCACCAAAACGATGACGCGGCTCATCCCGGATATCCTAGACCCCAGGGTTAACACTTTCTACAGGAATGAGTAATTCAGCAATGTGTAACAGATTTTATAGTAATTGAAGGGAAATCTTCTACGCTATGCTGAAGAACCATTAAGTTACCTCTGTATCACTGCATTGAGTGGACATAAAACGTAGAAAGAATATGACGCCTTGCTGAGAATTTCCTGAGGTAAGTTAAGAGGGACAAACGTCCATCCGCATAAACGCTTGTTGGCGTTACATTTCGAGCTTCAAGTAGCACGCCCTCGCCTCTCGCCCTCGATCTCATACTCGCCTTTCCTCTCGGCCTCCCTCTCCCTCTCGCTCTTCGCTCTCCCTCTCACCCTCCCTCTCGCCCTCCCACTCCCTCTCGCCCTCCCTCACCATGTCGCCCTCTCCCTCTCGCCCTCCCTCTCGTCTTCCCTATCGCCGTCTCGCTCCCCCTATCGCTCTCCCACCCTCCCTCTCACCTTTCCTCCCTCTCGCCCTCTCATTCGCCCTCCATTTCCTTCCCTCCTCTCTCTCTCCCGCCCTCCCTATCGCCCTTCCTCCTTATCGCCCTTCCTGCCTATCGCCCTTCCTGCCTATCGCCCTTCCTGCCTATCGCCCTTCCTGCCTATCGCCCTTCCTGCCTACCGCCCTCCCTCCCTATAGCTCTTCCTCCCTATCGCCCCTCCTCCCTCTCGCCCTTCCTCCCTCTCACCCTCCCTATCGCCCTCCCCTTCCCTCATCTCGCCCTCCCCCACGCCCTTCCCATTGCCCTCCCTAACGCCGTCTTGCCCTCCCGCCCTCCCTCTTCGCCCTTCCTCCCTCTCGGCCCCCTATCGCCCTCTCGTCATCCCTCTCGCCCTCGCATTAGCCCTCCCTTTCCTCCCCTCCTCTCGCCCTCCCTCTCGCCCTCCCTCTCGCCTTCTCCGCTCTGTGACCCTCCCTCTCGTCGTGTCTCACCTTCTCTCTCCCGCCTGCCCCGTCGCCCCAGTTCTGGCTCTCGCCCCACCTGCGCCTCCGAAGCCCGCCGGTGCGCGCGTCAGCCGGCGCCGCCGTATCCGCGCGCGGCTTTACGGTCTGTATACAATTAACCGCCGCACTAAAGGGAATTCGCCGCAATAAAGGGCGCAGCCGCGCGAGCGGAGCCGCCCCCCACCCCACCTCACCCCCACCCCCACCACGCAGGCAATATAACTCGAGTGGTGGCAAGGCAGGTGCTGGTGTGATGGCGGTGGGTGGGACTGGTAGTAGTGGGAATGGGGTTAGTGATGGGGTTGCCGGTTTATGTTGCGCTGGTCCTGTGTTCGACAAACAGTGCGCTATGTTCGAAAATTTCCAACAAAAATAAAGTTGCAAAAGTATATTATTGTGATAGAGATTTGTCTTTAATGGAATGAGTCATGTCGGTGGTGGGAGTGGTAGTAGTTGTTGTGATGATACACATGTTATCGTGCGATTTATTCAGAGCTGCCTCTGTCAGGTCATCAGCTGTTGCATTGTTGGCCACTCCGGACCGTACACGTCCCTACAGTGACGTCACTATGGTGAAGTTCAACCTTCCGATTGGATGACACCGTAACAGATGATTTACGTCAGAGGCAGCTCTAAATAAATCCAAGTATAGTGGGGCGATCGTGTTGATTAGAGCTCAGACCTTGACCTGTTGCCTATTTTATTTCTTTGATTGTAACTTCAGGCATTTCCCCCATTATTCATGTTTATTGTACTTAGCAACGTCATTTGCAAGGAGATTGTGTGTTTATAAATGCTTAATTTAACCCCATGAACTGCCAAATGACTTTTTTATACTTTTAATTTTTTGGTCCTTTAAATTTTCATTATAATTTAAAAACTACCGGTTCTTCAACAGCACATACTTTCTCGCATTAATTTTAACTTCCTCTATTTTCAAAAATTCAGAACGTTCAAAGAAAATGAGACCTGCTCCATTTTTACGCGTTCATTGCAGTATCCAAGGAAAATGAAGAAATATTTACAGCAATTTTTGAGATTTTAAAAGTACATAGCATTAACTCTAAGCTGCAATTAAGCAAAAACTACACGTTTAAAAAAATGTTCAAGACCTTATTTAAAGATTTAATTTTTTAGTAGTCACTTAATTTAAGAAAAATATCTATTATTATATTGTACTTTTATACCTTAATTTTTCAGAATTTTTGAACATAGTACAGTTCGCCTAAAAATGGACCAACATAAATGTTTTTCTTGACTATTGCTACATACGAAGAAAACTTAAAAAAAAAAAAATGGAACGAATTTTGAGGAAGTAATTGTTTCAAAATTGCCAATATTTTACCTACGATTAAGCGAAAACAATTGAAAAATTGTACAGGAACGTATTTCAAGATCTGTCAGATTTTATTAAAAGAAGTATATAGTCTCCTGTATTATTTCAGTAGTATGCCTTTCCGTTGCGGCTCTCGCAAGCAACCAATCTTTATAAATGAGGTCTATAAAGAAAGAGGATTTCACGGAGACGTGACGAATTGCCCTTTGACTTTCAAATATTGAGGATTTGTTTTGAAAAAACGCATAGAAATATTCGTGTAAAATGCAACCCACATCACATGGCAATCTTGGCTAGAAAGTTCGACCTTCAGAAGGCCATCAAAAACCTGGGCCAAATGGAGCAGGTTGGAGAGTTTTGGTTGAGGCCTGAATTTGTGTGGTTGGTCGTTGGCGGCGGTGGTGGACACGGCTCTGCTAACGACGGCGTCGGCGGCGCTACTCATAAAAACGACTGTGGCGCCGGCGATAAATCGGGACTCCATCGCGCCGCGTGATTGGTTTTCCTTGTGCCGGGTGGCGGTGGGGGCGGTGGCGGCGGCGGCGGCGGTGGCCGTGTGCGTCGACGACCGGGCCTCCCGTGACCTTTAGGATAATTTATCGACGCGGCGACTGTGACATCTCGACGCCCGCGGTTGCGGCAGCATGATGGAAGTCACTGAGAGATTGACGGTGTTCGGTACGACAGCAAAGGCGATCAGGGATGGAGCGTTTTAGGAATTGTTCACGACTGGTACAAGGTGATTGTTGCCGACAGTAATGGACTGATAGTGGTCGTTATAGAGCGAGAAAATTTTGATGTACGTTTGAAGAGTGTAATTGTTTTGAGTCGCAAATTGCCAAATGGATTAAGACCTGTTGAACAGGATGAAATTAAAGATCTGGGCCGTATAAGACGTAGTATTCTTTATCATTTATTAGTATCAATTCTTTGTGATGAAGTAAAACAGGTGAATGGATTTAAAGCGTTGTATCCAAAGACATCGAGATTTTGATGAACTTTTTAAGACATGAAAAGGTGGCAAAAAAAAGGACAAACTGGGTGGGTGTACCAATAAATTCTCACTCTACCGCCCCTCACCATTCAGACACTGCCAACTCTCTCTATCCAGACGACTCTCTTACCTTTCCAACCGACTCTGAAACCAAAATTATATTTCATATTATATATTCTGTTGCGCTGCATTAAACTACCAAAGACATGTGCAAAGCTTACATGGATAAAGGGCATTAAATTTTACATTTATGTATGATCTCTAATGAGTTATACATCAAATCCTCTCTTTAGTGACAAAGTTTTTTATATTTTCAAAAGATTATTAATAATAAAAATATATAATCTATGTAGTATCGAAATATTTGTTATTTTACAATGAAGTAAATGTTTTGCAAGTGTTTACACATTATTGTAGAGAATATTATTGGTATTATTTAAATATTTTATTATTTAATATGCATTGTAATAAATAATTATGACTTATGTATGGAAACATAGTTCAATGAAACGCAAAATAACCTTGTTTTATATATTAATATTTCTTTATTTTTAAACGTTTGCAAATTAGTGTAAATTTAAAAGTGCATCAAGATTAATCTATCACTTATATTCTTTTTCGTAGAGACTTAGAGGAAATTTTGTCTCCGACTACTCAGTGTACGAGTACATAGCACATTGTCCAAAAAGGCCGCCGGGAGAAAATGGAGACAAACGGGGTCGCGATGGACCAGTGCGGTTCGGTTCACATGCATCGTAGGAAGACCTCATCTCGCCTGAAATGACGTCCCTGTATGATGCACCATACACGAGCTTATGACCTGCAGCGCCGTTTGTTCATATCTGTCCGCTGCGAGCGCTAGTGTGCTTTTCAAACTTTTTGCGACGAATGCGCCAATAGTTCCGCATCACAGATATGAGCTTGTAACACGTGCTGGTGACAGGTAGGATGGGAGCGCGGTGGGTTGAGGATGGAATCGACGCATCGATCAGCTTGGGTTGGTGGAATGGCCGGTACGGGGGAGGATTGTAGTGATGGTGGCTTGGTGATTGATTCATTGATTCGTGTTTCCGGGCGCGCCAACTACTTAGGTAATTAGTCCCGCAAGTTTCCCGTTTCTCTGTCGGAAACTGGCTATGACCTTTTCCCCGCTGGATGGCGAGATCTGGCGCCGCCCTACCGTCCACTAGCGGGGTTTTCCCCTCAACCAGGTATCTCCCACCAGCGGCGCACCGCCCCAGCCGGGGCAAGCTGTAAGCTCCCGACCGGTCTGCCAGCATGTATGGTAGTGTAGTGCATGTTAGTGTAAGTGTGTGTGTAAGAGGAGAGGATAGGGAAAGGAAGAGGAAGGAAAGATCGCGCGCGGTCCGTGGACCGTTTCATAGGGTACTGCTCCGGCTTTCGCCTGGTGTTGATCGGAGAAACCACGAAAAACTACCGATCAGATCAGCTGGCCGCTAGAATTCTCCAGACAGCGACTGAATTCGACCTAGCTGACGAGCTAGGGTCGAAAATCCTGCCGCTGTCGGGACTGGAACCTAGGACCTCCCGGTCAGAGGAGGTGCAGTGACGTCAGGTTGATGCACTGAGCCATATCTCTCAGTATGGCTTGGTGATGTTTGCGAGTTGCTGTGGAAGTAGCTATGACGCGGTGGAGTTGACTGAGGCGGTGGTAGTATGGAAATAACGCTGTGCTGCTGGCGAGATGGCAGTGTGGTGATGGAGGTGAGAGTTTGGCAGAGACAATGACAGTTTGGGGACAAAGTTTGAGGACGGTTTGGGGAATTTGGGAAGAATTTGGGGAGTTTGGGGACGATTTGAGGTGTTTGGGGGCGATTTGAGGAGTTTGGGGACGATTTGAGGAGTTTGGGGACGATTTGAGGAGTTTGGGGACGATTTGAGGAGTTTGGGGACGATTTGAGGAGTTTGGGGACGATTTGAGGAGTTTGGAGACGATTTGAGGAGTTTGGGGACGATTTGAGGAGTTTGGGGACGATTTGAGGAGTTTGGGGACAATTCGTGGTGTTCTGGGACAGAGTTTGGGGACAGTTCGGGCAACAGTGTGTCAGAGGTCGTAAATCTAAGGCAGTGGAAATAACAGTGGGATGGAGAGGGATGGTGCGTTCATGGTATGCAGTATGACACAACCGATGTATTCGGATTGACGGTGTGTTGGTGTGGCGATGTGTCAGAGGGGCGATGTGTCGGTTAATTGATTGACTGACTGATTGTTTGATTAGTGATTCCGGGCGCGTCAACTGCCAACGTTATTAGTTCCGTAAATTTAGTGAATATGTTTACCTTGGGAAGTGGCGGTGATCTTTTCCGGCTAGATGAAGAGATCTGATGTCATCCTGCCCGTCGGCTTACGGGTTTTCTACAACTAGCTATCTCCCACCAGCAGGGCACCACCCCAGCCAGGGCAAGCTGTAAGTTCTCGACTGGGCTCCCGAAATGAGTGGTAGGGTAATGCTTGTAAGTGCAAATGTGGTGAGTAAGGGGTGAGGATAAGACATGAAAGAGTAAGAAAAGATAGCACGCGATCCGTAGCCCGTTTGTTAGGGTGCTGCTCCCGCATTCGCCTGGTGTTGATCGGAGAAACCACGAAAATCTACCGATCAGAGCAGCCGGCCACTAGAAGTCTTCTCCAGACAGCGTCTGAACTCGTACTAGCTATCTGGCTTGTGTCGAAAAGTCAACCACCATCTGGACTAGGACCTCACAGGCACTGCAGTGACATCAATTGATGCTGTAAGCCGCTGCGATGTGTCAGAGCAGACAAGTGAATGCGATAGTCATGTAATAGAAGCAGTAGGTCGCGCTGAATGAGGAAGAGACATTGGCGAGAGCGCCAGGTCGTTGGGAGCACGAGGTGGGCAACGAGGTGGGAGACAGTCGCCCGGCATTCGTGGCCGCTGGGAATTTACAACCCGGGATTAGGTCGCCTCCTACGACCGATCCGAAACCTCTTCGGCGTGTTTACCGGGCGGGAGGCTACGGCAGTGCTGCGGTCGAGTCGTTATGAGGCAGGACTTAAACTTCGCCGCCACCGCGTCCTTCTATTTCCCCTCTTCTACCTCCTCTTCCGTGCTTCCTCCATCTCTGTCTCTTGCGCCGGGCGATATTGCGTCGCGCGGTGGCCTCCTGCCAAGCGAATATGAAGGGAACGCCGTCGGGGCAGCTGGCAGGGTTGCTCGCTCCGATGCATCCCAGGCATCGGCCATTGATTATTGGGGAATGGAATGAGGGCGGGCGTAAGATTACACGGCACGGGTACGATGGCGGTACTGCGAAATATTGTAAGGACGACCTGTGTCATAAATATAAACATTTTTTTATGAATCGTTATTTTTATATTCTTCATCTCTTGTATGCTTTTTTGTTTACTTTCCTGATATATCTTCATTAATTTGAATAAAATGATAAAAAAATATCAATGACAATAGGATTGCATATATTTTCGTTAAATATTTTCCAAGGTGATGTAAAATCTCTATTTGTTTTTGTTTGTATCGAATCGTACTTTGATAAATTTCTCTTTTGCTAAACCAATCACCCAGACTTCTTATATGCAACAAAAGTTTAGTTGTACAATTGAAATATGAAATATGAAATAGAAAACAGGGGTTGTTTTAACACCCCAAACTTTCTCGTAAAACTATGATATTGTAATTGCTGCCGTACTAACACTTCAGCCATCATCCGGAAACTCCTAATCGAAGTGAGAGATCTAAACCTTAACTCGAGAATAATGAACAGTTGCCGTTTCTAACCCATCTGCAAAAGAAGCAAATTTGACTAAATCTCAACTATAACACATCACAAGATACAGACAAGCAAGGTCAATTTCATGCAACTTCTCCTGATTACCTCGAAGAGTGTTTCCAACTTTTGAATGGTTACACCATAATCCGCGATCAAAGTTAGAGCTTTTTAACGTATGTCAATAAGTTAAATATCCAGAGATGAAACGTTATTAAATATACTCCCTTAATTGCAAAAAATAGTTTATACATTTACAGTTTTTTATTATTTTTAAGCATATATCTTGACATCAAATTCAACAATCAACCCTTGAATATATCTGACACCTTGACACCTTGAATATATCTGAAGAATATTTGTGCAGTAACTAGCCACTTTTCAAACATCGCAGCAGCATTGCCATTTAGGTATATTTCCTATCACAAGTGAAGTCCGCTGTGGAATATAAGTCAAAATTACGCGAAAGCTGCTTATATTGTAAATAAAATTAAATGATTACTAAATTCACTAACACAATGTTTTTCTGTCACAAAATATTGCAATTTTCTCTCCCTCGTTATCATTCTGTTCTTTACATAAGAGAAAGTAAAAGCAGGTTTGAAGTGTAGTCTTACGTATTTCATACGTCATTGTGGTTATCAAGATGGCCCATTCATATTGTATTCACCAACGTATTATTCTTCCTGATTTTGGATACTGGAGTTCATCATCAAATCTTCAGTCGCAGGCAATGCCCGAGAATCTTGAGACAGGCATGTCAATCTTCTGTCTTAAAGTCCGATTCATCTTATGGTTCCAATGCCAATTCATCTTCTTTTGTTTATATAAGCCATACTATAAATACATTTTGTTAATCAAGAATCTTGGTTTTTGACAACACCCAGTTCAAAAGCTAAACATTGGCCACACAATACTCGGTGACCTCACAATGCGGGGGCGGTAATAGTCTGTTGCTTTCTGCCCGTCTGCCCTTGGCTTCTGCTGCAGGCAAAGTACTCGGCGAGTCCAGGACGGCCGTACATAGCGGCATTTCCGAATTTAAGAGGCCTTGGGCTTATGGACACCGGCGTTACGCTCTGGCCGCGCTTGTAAGTACAGAGCCGGTTCCGTCCGAGAAGGAGATTACTCTGGATTAGGTGCACGATGCAGTGGTTGGAAGGGCCGTTAAGACACTCCTCCCCCCCCAGCGATACGGCCATTCCGCTTTGTCCATGCCAAATTACTGCCGGCGTAATTCTTCATTACGCAGATTACGCTCTCAGATTTATGGATGAGATTACGTAGCAATCTGCATGCAGGAAATGCGTTTATTTTGAATGCAAACGAAATGATACGCATAGTTGCATGCAAACACAATCTACATTACCATTAGGTAAATCTATCAAAAGTAAATGTGTGTATGTCTGTCCCACATAGACGCAAAAGCTACTCGATCGATTTTGCTGAAAATTTCACACTCCCATTTTATTAGTATCCGCAGTATTTGAACAGTTGTTTCAGTTAAAACGCACATACGATAGCATTGTTGTTGATGGTTCGTGTTTCGTGTTTGTGTCAAGCGCCCCTGAACGGAAGCGCTAGGCAATCCGCCGCACCGTCAAGTATTAAACACGTGCCGGCTGCATATTCGGCCCCTGCATATGTGAAATTGCCTGGAATTTTAACTCCCGATATTACTTTAACTTTATCACAGACAAGTAAATCAAATTTCTCCAAGACAATGTTATGACAAGACATCTGCATAGACTGCATCTGCATAGACAATGCATCTAACACATTCCCAAATTTGAGGGAGAACGTTTCAACACTTAACCATTTCCAAATTAGGATATACAATAAATCCATACTGGAAAAAGTCATATTAGAGGTTTTGCGTAGCGTTGCGTAAAACGAGGAAAATAATAATGTGTTTAGTAGTGTGCAAAGCCTAATTCACTGCAATAGCTAAGCATTGACCAGTCTGTCAGTCTTATAGAAACCAAGAATTATCATTTTCGATTTGTATGAATTGTCAAATGTAGGATTTGGTTTTATGAAGGGAAACATTGTATAAACGTGGTCGTTGATTGGATGTCGCTTTCAGCAAACAATTTATAAAAGAAACGTACAGTACAATAAAAATTACTTTGTTGAAAAACGTACTCTGCAACATTATTTGACTTTGATATAAAAGTAAATCCCTTCTCCACTTTTATTACTTACCATATTTTGTTATTCCTACTCTATAAAGACAAGCATATTTTACTACTTAACGATATAGGCATTATTTGTATCATTGGTATTGATTAATCGATTCGTTATTTGGGGTTCCCGGGCAGGAGTGGGACAAGCGTTCGAAATGAGCCTAGGGGACAAAGAAACAAATGGGACAAGGGGGCATGGGGACAGAAGGGACGAAATGTCACAAATGGACAAGTGGGACAAAAGGTACACATTGATCCGAAGATTTATGAGCAGTGGTAAAATCTAAACTCGAGAGTCCGTTAAAATCTTTTTATTAGGCTCGAGCATTTAACGGTCGTTGCTCTTAATGCGTTGTTTAGATGGTTGCTAAGGAGCTAAGCGCGTGTTTTCGACGTAAATAACAATTAATAATTATTATAACAATAATAATGATTATAACAATAGTTATTATAACAATAATAACAATTATTATAACAATAGTTATTATAACAATAATAACAATTATTATAACAATAATTATTATAACAATAATAACAATTATAACAATAATAGTAGTAGTAAGAAGTTCCTTTCCATCGTCCTTAATCATCGACCTCGTGAAGGGGCGCAGGAGGTTGGTGGCCGAAGCGAGGAAACGCCGGAGCGAGCGGGACGGGGTGGCGACGGTGGGCGGAGGTGGCGCGGCCAAGCGGAGCATCGGCAGGAAGTTTGCCCGCGGCGGAAGCCGGCGGGGGAAGCGACTTCCGAGTGATCGTCGTGTGTTGAGGCTCGGCGAAGGGCTTCGCGCACAGCACCGCTCGCCGGCCATATCGACCTCCATTTTGGTGATTCGCGAACCGCTGGCAGAGAGAGATTCGTTCTCTGGCGAGTTTTTATTTTGTTAAAATTTCGGAGTTGGTCGATTTCAAATATTTCATCTACTTGCTGCTAAAGCAAAGCTAGGGACTGAAGTAAATTTTGCGGAATTTGTACATATTCACTCAATTAAGATAGTTTAAAATGTTTTTAATATTTTGCGTGCATAATTTCGTAATAGAGGCCTTTTACATGTCGGTATAAAGTGTGTTTCTGACGAGACAAATCCACAGAATGAACACTGAATTATGAAAATTGTACTTCCGAAACATTGTTCCGAAATAGATTATTACAAACTTGGGCACTTGATAAAAATGCATTATGTTTGCTGACCGTGCTATTGATGCTGTGCAATCTACAATAAATGGACTTTCTTCTCACAGCATTATTGTATAGTATTGAGTGTTTTAATAAATAAATAGTACTTTATTTCAATTTATTTCCTTTTAAGTTAATAGTTCTGTTAATTATGTTGCATAAATTACATATCCAACTGAACTTAAATATGTTACTGATGCATCGAACTGTGTTTGTGTGCAAGAATGCATTTACGGTAAATTAGAGCTCCGTGTAAAAAATTAAATTTTCAGAAATACTTATAATTAAAATTAAACTAGTTCCTGATAGTATATCCCTGAAACAATTTATTGTATAATTACATTTTCCTTTTCTCATAAAGCTCTATATATTATGTATGTAACTTGGATATTTTATGTATGTATATTGTACAATTTTATGTATGTATTATGTAATTATTATGTATGTAAATTTGGATCATGGTTTAGGAATGAAGGAGAATGTTCCATAGGCCCTGCATCTTTCTTAATAATTTTTTTTCATTACTAGTAAGGACTCCCACAACAATATCTGGGCTGAAACTTCTAATACAGAAAATAATTTAAGAGGACACAAAGAAATATTTGGTTTAATCACAGTGCATTTAAACTTCTCATTGTTTTCGCGACAAGAAACTTTAATGTCGTCAGCCACTGAAATGACCACAGCTCCCCATCGATCAGTGTTATGAACATCTGCCCAGAAACATTAGCGGGCACTCCACCATCCGCTTCGTGATTAGTAGAGCTTGGAAAATCACGAAAGCTTTTAGCCATCTAATATTTGTGCAAATATACCACAAAATTATTGAAAGGTGCACAAATATACTTAAAATATGTAGCGTTTGGTTACAAAACATGTATGTTGAAATAACATTAACATTTTGTTCTGCCTTCAGAAGGGGAGTATATGCAAATTAAATAGAGATTATCTACTTCTGCACATTTTATTTTGCATGAAGGACACGGAGTCTCCAGAATTTTACTAAGATATTCCGTTCTTAGGAAGCTTCTACGAAATACGATATATTTTGTATTTGAATTGGTAACTTTCATTGCAAGTTAGATATATTAGGAATGTATTTTCTCGTTTGAGAATAACCTTCCTTTTTATCAGCCATAGCATTCATTTATCTAAGAGTTTTTGTAAATGGTTGTTGGAAGTACCAAGAAACTTTATACCGTATCATTTATTACTTCATTTTCTAAATAAATGTTCTAAAGCAAAAAGTTGAAAAATATGCAAATAAAAACATTTTAGGACAAACCTTCAAAAATATATGAAATATGAGTTTATGCACTTTTAAATGAATACTGCGCCATGGAATATAGATATTTTATGTTTCTGACAGACATGGCCATTAAAAAATATGCAATTGCATGAACCTCCCAGATTTACTGATTGATTAGCTGAAGCACCGTGCGTTGCCCAGGCATGTCTTGGGGTTCGAGTCCCGACAGTGGCAGGATTTCCGACGTTAGCTCCTCAGCTAGATCGAATTGAGCTGCTATCTGGAGGGGAATTCTACCGGTCGGCGGCTCTGATTGGTAGTTTTATGAGGTTTCTCTGATCACATCAGACAAATGCCGGAGCAGCACCCTAAAAAACGGGTCTCGGACCGCACGCGATCTTTCCTTCTTCCTCTTCCTTGCCCAATACGATCTCCTTATTTACACGCATTTACACCTAACATGCATTACACGACTGTGTACACCGGAAGTCCGATCGGGAGCTTCGAGCTTGCTGCTGGGGCGGTGTCCCGCTGGTGGAAGTCACCTGATCGGGGAAATCCCCGCAAGACGACATTGGTCGACGCCGGGTCTCGCCATCTATCTGGGGAAGATCACCGCCACCTCCCACGGTATAAAAACATTCACCACCCTTACTAAACCACTAACCTTAGCTGTTAACGCTCCCGGAATCGCAAATTAATCTATCAAACCAGATATATGTGATAAGTATCCCCGTTTGTGAATCCCTGCCCCTACCCTAACCTGACTCAACCAGCCCCGCCTCGAACCTTTCCCATCACTCCCCATCTCACACCGACCCGCCCGCCCAGCTTCATTCTGTCCTTAGCCTGGCCTGCCACGCCAACTCTCGCCATGACACAACCTGCCATGCTTGCTTTTGTCATCGTTGATACGTCTATCATTGCTATTATCAGTTTTAAACGGATGCACGTTGCAAATTACCAACAATGTAGCAATAATGTGAAATAAATGAACAAGTCTCTCTTTCGGGCCAAAGCATTTTTAACAGACAAGAATTTTTGTGAAAACTCCTAACCTGAACGTAGAAAGTAAATGCAATTATTGCAATATTAAACAGGTTTATGAAATCGAGATCCTTCCCGTTCAAAATCTATATTTTGCTCTCAGTTGAAAATTTGAACTATTACTAATGTGCTGCATTTTAACGGCCCATAACATTATAAACGCACGTCGCTCGGACACGTTTTCCCTTAGGCCCTTAAAACCAGGTTTTTGCAAACTGAAGGGAAAGACCCTTTTGTGAGGGCAGGTGAGTACTGTGGAACAGGAGTTATGAAGGGTCAGGTCAGGCACATTTGGGGGTTGGATGAATGTAGACGTAGGGTTCTGCTAATAACTAATGTTCACTTTAATAACAATTTATTATAAAGTGCGGAGTTTTCGTTCGGGTCTAGCTAGCATTTATAATGCTTATAATTCCGCGAATTCTATTTTATCAGAAAATTTCTATTTGATTAAATTATATAGAATATCTCAGAATAAATGTTACAGACAGACACACAGCATGAAGAGAGATTAAAAATATTTTTTTTCAATACCCAAATAGTGTTAAATTTCGTAAAACAGTTGTAACATGCAATATTTACCCCTGATTGTTAGGCAACGTTTTTGCACAGGTGTTCTGTATGTCACATTCTATCGCATTTCTACGAAATTTGTTCGCATTTCTATGAATTATGTTCGTTGGCAAAGAGATGTTTTCGATCCCTCTCCATGTCCTAGAATTTTATAACATGTATTCTGAAATCCTTGTATATTCCAAGACCTCTTAGTTTTAAATGACTACTCAATGTCAATGCTACACAAAGAAGATAATCAAACCGATGCTATTTTTTGTTACATGTGCCTCGATTTAACGCCCTTCATAAAAAGCAACCGAGTGCGTTATCGCGAAGGATCTAAGGTAGCAGCCGTGTTTTTCTCTCCACGGGATAACATCTCTTTGCTTTCCTTCCCTTTTTCTGCCGTCCGCTTATCTGCGGAAGAGAAGTTACGAAAACACACCCCGGGAAGTCGCCCGTTGCGGAGAAAAAGTTTCATATCGATGGGCCAATAAAATTAAAGACCTCTCCTGTCAGGAAAAAAAGTACGGGAGAAAGTCGGAGGTCGCCGCCGCGGGTTGGCGGACGCCTTGCGGTTGGTGGGAAGGATACAATACGTCGCACAACAGTACTTCGCACAAAGTCAGTCAGTGCTGTGAAAAAGATGTTCTTATTTAAAAAACAATATTTTCTACCTGTTCGGCAGTTTTGCCTTTCAGGAGTTTGTACATTTTTATTTTCAATTCAAGGGCTTAGTGCAAGAAGGTGTTAACTCAGAAAATGCCCAAAAGAGATATTTGAAGTTTAGTAAACTTGCCTGGAACTTTTTAAAATATTATTGGAAATGATTTCTTTTTCGTATTTTTTCTTTTTTCCCTTGGTCTAAACTATTTGGTGTACCATCTGTGCTCTTACCTCTAATATAACTACAAAATATTCACATATCTTTTGGAAGAAGGTGCCAACTCACAAAGCTGACATCTGTTGTCAGTAAGGAGATATAAAGAAACACACTGCAAGAAGGTGTTAACTCTGCTCTTGGAATATTTTCTGATGGAAACGGTGCTTATTTTAAAAATGAAGAGTTTAGTGCAAAAAGATGTTAACTCAATTTTATATTTTGCGCCCAAAACTACTTTTCTAAGAGTTTCCTATTAGTTGCTTTGCTACTTTTGATGAAAATCACAATATGTCATAAAAATATAATAAAACATTCAGAATTTTCCGACAGCGCACATGCTCTTCGAACAAAAACTAACAGGAAAGTGAACTCCAAAATCGCTGTTTCCGGCGACGCCACCAACTCAGTGGAGCCAACTCGTGCACCGCTTCACGATCGCGTGAAAAAAAGTGCCAACTGTTAACACCGTCTTGTTTGTAAACTCCGAGATAACACCTTCTTGCATACATCGTTTTCTACGTGCAATAAGTTGACTCCTTCTTTACATCAAATATTTCGAAAAATATTGTGATTTTTATAACAAAATCTAGTAAAGAAAGAAATAGGAAACTCCAAGAAAAGTTGTTTGGACGGTAAAATTAAAAATCACAAAATTTTGAGTTAACACCTTCATGCAGTAAGCTCTTCAATTCATAACATTTGGGCATACAACCTCTTACTATTGTATCTTATTACTAGCTAATTTACAAGATTTCATACTTATATTTCTAACACATGAAAACAATTTACATTCAATAATCAAATTTTTGCGATACATGATTCATTCTTAAATCTAGATACTTTTACATACATTCAAAAATTATTTTTATATTGAAGTGAAAATGAACTTGTTTTTAACATACAATATTTTAGTGAATATTCATTTTCGTGGGAGTTTTAACGTATCTTTCGGATATAGTGAGCGTATTCTCTTGGGATTGTTTAATGTTTTTCCAATTGTGAATTTTATACTGCAAGAGGAGGAGGATAGAAGTGTAAAGAATTTGCCTCAGTTCTTTCTTATATGCTCTATTAAGGGCTCTATTTGAAGTGAAAAAGATGTTCCTACTTAGGACCGCGCCTCCAACAATCGATACGATATTGACGTCGATGTTTTGAAAACATCGATGTTTTAAACATTGTCGTATTGTATCCGATGTTTTTATAACATCGATGTTGTGTTCTCGATGTTTTGTTTGTTTTTTAAGTTTTATTTATGCACAAAGAACTTTCATACAAATATGAGTTAATAACTGACGTTTTGTTTACATCTACCATACTACCCCTCCCTCTGATGATCTTGTATTTTCGTCGTCTCTCATTGTAATTTTTATATGGAGAGGCTTTTATATCTCTACTTTGAGTTAAATTTTAATTATAAATTAGTGCAGCCACTGTGAAATTAAATTTTGTCCCGCACGGATTGGATGTTTGAGATTACTACACCAGCTTTAAAACATCGATGAATTTTGGTTGATGTTTTCTTAACATCTATGTTTTAATTTATAACATCGATGTTTGGCAACATGGATGTTTTGTTTTCGATGTCGTATCACTACCTCCAACGGGAGTATTCGAAGTGCCTTGGGCCACAAGCTTGTAGCTCAAACAGCACATACTTTCTTGAATTATTGATTGATTATTTGGTTTCGAGCCGAGTCAATTGCTTCAAAATTCGAGGGACCGCGACACCAGCCTGATTGATGTCGGAATATCAGTTTTGGTGAAACTTCTTTTAACGGCTAGGCGCTAGGGGTCTTCATAGGGAAAATAATAGATGGATGACCGAAAACAAACTTTACGGGTATCTTGGAAGTATGATTACACAATTTATTACAAAAAGTCATTTACTATTTTATGTTTTTATAATTCATGTATTAGAACAGTATCAGGGAACATAAAATGACTTTTTAGTTAAAAAAGTCTCCCCTTTTGTTCCAGCATTACAATACATTCACCATACTATGTAGGATCATTTACTATAAAGAGAGTAAAACTTAATCCCATTTTGTAGGACAATGTGACCTTCATTTAAACGGAATTATGTTTACGATAAGCTAAACCAGGCAGAGCAAGCCTCCTTAATCGTTAATATCTCATTTTTGGTGAATGTGTAAGTTTATCTCGTCACTATATGTGTCTTGTTCATATTTGAGAGAGTAACAAAGTAAGACCCACTTGGACCAACATCGAAATATTAACATTTACAAATTGTGGGTGACATGCCATGGCTGGTGTCACTTACCTAGTAACTGCCCCAAGCACTTCAATTATAAAATGTACGACGTAGCAATTTCGGTAAAATTAGCCTTTTTCTAATTCGATTGCAATCAACGTAAAATCTTTAAATAAATTGAACATCTCTACGATGTATATGTGTGTGATGCTAAAATTTAATTCTGGGTTTAAAAGCAACCCACTCAAAATGTCAAACGACGTATGGGAATTTTCTCTGCGCAACAGGAAGCGACATTAGTTTTTTTCTCCCTGCCATTTCTGGAGAGAATCACACGATAGAGGATCCCTTTTATATCATGTTTGCTTGTGGGGACGTAATTTGTACAAATGCATGGCAGAATATATTTTCGTGTGACTGGCAAATTTCTTTGTGCGCCGCACATACACCACTCTAATTATACATATGAAGGCAGTTTATTTATTTATTTCGATTAAGTTCGATTTGCTAAATGTCCAGTGCTTAAGGTCGTTGAATTGACATGGAAAGAAAGGAGAAAGGAATGTTATTTGTAATGGAAAATTGAAAACGGAAGCCTATTTTAGACGAATTGAATATATTTTTGTTAAAATTATTTGAAATCCATAACCTGAATGATTTGTAAAGAAATTGTGCGCAATCTTTGGGTTAAGGAAAACCGAAAATTAATTCTGTGCGAAATCTATTCCATTTCAACATGTAGTTGAACTCCGATCCATCACGTAACTTGGACAACAAAACATAGGGCTTGGAAACAAATTAACTAAAACCAATGATTTAACTTCGGTAAGTATTATATATTTACATTAAACGTTTTACTGCATAGTTTTGTCAGGAATACAAATATGAGAGACGAAACTTTTCATGGGTATACTCACTTCAGTGTTATGTCAGGATATAAATTAAATACAGTAAACCATCATTAGAGCGAATTCCAAGGGACCGAAATAATCGGAGATCGTGTTGCAAAAATTCGTGTCATCCGATAATAATAAATATCCGTATTACTGTAATCCTTTGCCGGGACCACGTTTGTGTTCGTGATGCGGCGAAATTCGTGTTAAACGACTTCGTGCTAACGAGGGTTTACTGTATTGGAAATAAATAAGCGGTCTTAGAATTATTTGAAGTGCAATTCCACCGTCAATTTCGATTAAATACCAGTTCTTCGTTTAACTGAAAGTAAATTTCCAGAAGCAAACGTTACCCAGAACGCTCATCCTGCTTTATTTACGTTCGTAATCCCTTCCCGAAAGCTCCTAGGTGCTTTACGCATCTCACCGTAAATTATCCTGCAGACGAGCCCGCCCTAATGAATATTTGATTTAGCGGCGGGTCGAAAAAGTTTGTATTCTGGCGACGACGACACGGGCGCCGACGGAGGGAGGGGGGCGAGCAAGAGGCAAAGCAAGGCGAGCGTGAGGGCGTGCGGTGCTAAGTGAAATTGTGGCGACTTGCAGGCTGAGAGAAGTTTGCGTGGGTTGCAAGCGTCTCGCGGCCCGAAGGCCGGGCGCGTCGCGGAAGTTTGCTCAACAACCCCCGCGGTTAATTGTGAGTCGCCGGCCGTGCCGGCGCCTCGCGACCATATAGGCCAGGCCTTTACGGTAAAGTTGGCAATGCCCTCGACGAAACCCTCCTCCTACTCACCCGCGGTGCTCTAGAGGCTCCTTGTCTGGGTCCTCCCCGCCGAGCACTTGCCTGGCAATGTCTGCGGCGAAACGCAATTAAAATTGATCCTCGCATTCCGCCCCGGATTAGGATCACCTGAGGGTAAATTCTTGCACCGCCCTTGAGGTACACCTAGTATGAGATTTAGGATTAGATAACTGGCGACACAATGATATTTAGGATTAGATAACTGACGAAAATGGAAATTTTAGTTAAAGCGATGAATAAGTTTTTAATGACTATCAGAGCAGTGAACTGTGTGCAAGGGGGGCAGTTAGTTGTTAAATAGTGCAGGGAGTTCATTTAATTTGAAGAAAACCAGATATCAATTTCCAAGGATTTTTCATTTTTTACAATGATAATCTTTGGATTTTATGGTGGAAATTGTATAAATTAAAATTAATGTTGAGGATCTTACGTACTTCTCAATAGTGTGAGACTCACCCAATAAAACAACAGACGCTTCCTTAGACCAAACTCTTTAGAAATACCATTCACATTACTTTGCCATGGTGTCTTGCTGTATAGCCCCCACGGTTGATTTTGAGTACGCTATACGTGGAGAAAGTCGGGAGACAGTGCCTTATGAATCTAAGTTGACAAAGGTGGCTTTAATTGTTTCATCGTTTAAGTCATTGACACCTCAACAGCATTCCTATAATGAATAAAGTAGTTAGGAATTATGTAACGAAAGTAGAGAAAATTAAGGCCTGAAAATGCTGAAAGATTTCATCTAACCATACACCCTTCGGTAGATTTACCCCTGGATAAGCGCGATTCAATCCTCATACCGCCACCCTAGGAGTGGGAAGAAGTAAAGTGAAGTGAGAAGAAGAAGCGAGTAAGTAATGTTGAAGATAAGTGCAATGCGGAAGAGCAGAATATTTAACACCCGATAAAACTGAATCACGTACATAGCACTCCAAATAAACAAAACAATTCAACAAACCTTTCAGCTGCACTACGTAAAACAACAAATATAAAAGTCTTGGAAATTGCTGGAGTGACAGAAGGAAGAACTTGAAAAACGAGGGTTTTTATCAAATACACAGGAATTTCTTGGACTGATCGTACTTTATTTTCTCCAAGCTATATCTAAACTAAGACGATAATGACTTTAGAGTAGAAATAAGAGTGATCCTACTTATAACTTAAAACACGTTTTTGAGACATTTTTAGTTACTGATTTCGTAACACTTTATCGGTGTTCATGGAACTTCCAGAATTTCAGGATCATTACTGCTCAAGGATCCAATACCATATTCATGAAATAAATCACTCACGTGGCATTTCTGCTTATCGTTGGGCAGCCAATCCATTTCAGAAATCTGACAACGAGCACTGTTTCGCATTGAGTGAAGGTTTTGAGTTTATCGAGTTTTTCCCTGTGAATATCATTTTCATTTATTATCCGCCTGACAACCTGGAATATTGATGATAAGAAGGGAACTGACGTTGTCAGGAGAGTGTGAATTTACTTCCTTGAAATGAAGAGATCGCTTGCGGAATCTGTGCACCCTACTCACGTCACAGAGGAAGAAACGTCCAAACTGAATGCCGACTGAAAAACTTCACTGCTCACTTTCTAGAAAGGTGCCCTCGGCACAAACAATACATGTACATATCGTAAAGAAATGACATAAAACACGAGAAAACGAATTAAACATTTCTATCCCAGATAAAATAGTATTCTTGTCGATTAGAATCTGTTGTCCGTATTTGACTACCCAATGTTTTCTGAACAGAGATAATTTGTGTAGATGGCTTTAATGTGGATCAGGGATGCGACATCCATGTAGATGTTTTAAACATCGATGTATTGACGCCGATGTTTCTTTGACGTCTATGTTTTGTGATCGATGTTTTTTATGATGTTTTGTTTCTGAAAGAAAAATTCTTATGATCACAATGCTGTAAAAATTAAAATATGGCATATGAACTAACAGTTTTACCATCAGTTACATGTCGGAACCAAAGGGACGCTGTTTGTACTACCTTCATTGACCAAACTCTCTCTCCCGAGATGTCCTCCATGCCATTGTATTTCTTATTTCTTTATATTCATTTCGCACATTGAATGATGGTTAAAAGATGCGCTGTGGGCGTAAGGTCTGCCCTTCTCGAATCATTATTTAGTGCATTGATAAACATGAACACTGTCAGATTAATTTTTGTTGCACACGATGTTGTAAGACATCGACTGATTTTAGTAGGTGTATTATGAACATCGATGTTTTAATTTTGAACTTCGACATTTGCTAACATCGATGTTTGGTTTTCGATGTCGCATCACTAATGCCAACGCGCAGTGATTCCTTTCTCTTGTTTCCTGCTTGCTCTGCAACGGTCGTTAGAGTGAACAGATACGTACGAGTCGTATGAACTCTAGCTCTTTTCCGTTCCAATAGAAACTGCAATTTTTGCTTTACTTTCAGACTGAGGCATTGCTACCAGAAACATTTTATTTGTCATTTAAAAAATCTTTCCGAAATATTTATGTGAACATTCTTTTCATCTCTTTTGTGATAACTGGTCATGACCAAACTCCATACGTTTTTGATCGTGGAGAATCAATTTGTTAAATAAACAGATTATAAATAAAACTGAACTACCGGGAGATCGGTAGGGAGCTCAGAGCTTGTCCCGGCTGGGGCGATGCCCCTCCGATGGGATGTACCTGGTTGGGAAAACCCCGTTAGTCGTCGGTCGGTCGGCGCCGGATTTAGCCACCCCAGGGATAAGATCACCACTAACTCCCGAGAAAACATGTACCACACTTACGGGACTAATGATCTTAGTTGGCGCGCATGGAATCACTACCAGTCGATTCTGTCTGTGCAGAACTGTAGCGCCTAAACCGTTCAGCCGATTTTCTCCAAAATTGATATTCCGTGATTGATCTGAACGGACTGGTAGCTTTGGGAGTATCTGACGGATGTTTTGATTATTGAGGGTTTTTTTACATGAATCGGGCTTTAACCTTATTTTGCCTCTGCCCGAGTTCATTCCATAGGACGCTTGTGTGGCGTAGTGGTATGAATGCTGGCGCGTTAACTCTGAAGTTGAGAATTCGGGTCTCAGAGCGGAAAAATAATTTGCTACTTGAAAACATTTTTGCTGGTTTATGTAGTAGTACAAGATTCCGTAGCATTTAGAAACAATGCCAGAAAGTATGTGCTTTGGTAACATTACTTGTATAATTATGTTTTTTTTCGCATTCACTATCGAGTTTAGATACTTTTCAGAGAATGAAGGCAGTCTTCTAACTAAACGTTCTGTTCATACAAATATAACTTTAAAACTTGCTTTAAAACTTTTATATTTAATTCTAAATGGAAGTCTCATTATGAGTTCATCAGAATATTGCTTGCCTTGCATGAAAACACAAAAGTGCAATTGACAGGTGGCGCTTCAATTATATATGGTTTCCAGGAAAGAGAAATGCGTAAATTTACCCATGTGTAAACGTGCCCCAGTTTAGCATATCTATTCATAAAACATACTGAGAATTATAGTCAACGTTACATAGGGCTCATGTTGCAAACACGATATCAAAAGTACGGTCATACAAGTTCTTGATTCACACAAAAATGCAAATAATTAGAAAAATATAAGTACCAACCACAAAGAAAATGACGTCTGGGATGGAAGAAAGGAAACGGGAACAGGCTGAAAGAAAAGGGCAATAGGAAGGAAAAAAATACGTTAATTTTTCACGCAATTCAAGAGAGAAAATGATGAGCATTATCTTAAACTGCTACAATTGGAATAATAATTTAAGCGAGACCACTAACACAAGTCATTCGCCGCCGTATGATTCTATATTTGAAAATATGTTCCTAGTTTCCAGAAATGTTTCTGAAATTATTGACTGATAAAGTAATTTTTGTAATTCCAATTCTTGTAGAAAATGTATGCACGATATTCTTAATTTAAACTGGTAATTTTTATTCCACTTGGCTTCACAGTAACCCCTATCCAACCCAACTCTTTAGGCAAAGCACCAAGCCCAATTCAATAGCACGCAGCCAGGGTTGCTCCTTATCGCAGATTGTTACCATAATGGTCATGAATCCGCATTTCACGAGCGTAGAGCAAGCACACCCAGCGCGTCCTATCTTATCTCACTCGCTGTAAAATCGGAGGTACGCGATGCGCTGGATGCAGCTGTGGGGCAAGCGGAAAGGTTAAACGGGACGAGGCGGGGAATATGGGATGGAGCAAACAAAGAGAAAGCTGGTGGTGGGAGCGCAGGCGAAGAATTCACGCTTGGATGTGAGGCAGGTGGGACAATACCAAGCTTAGAATCGCTTAATAAAAGCGGTGTGCGCCGATAAGAAGAGAACGGAAAGCCGGTGGGGAGAGCGCAGCCGAAGAATTCACGTGTACATGTGAGACAGGTGCAAAGACGTTGGAGTAGAATTAAACTAGTAGACTCACTGGGAGCGCTGTTGTCGCGGAATACTTTGAAGTTTGCCCTTGTAGTGAGAACGTGCATGCCTCAAAAACATCCTCGCGACTGTGATAGGAGCAAGTTATTACTTTAGAATTACGATATGTTCTTTTCTGGGGTGTTTTATTTCACTGTACGAAAATATGTGACAAAATATGGTTAAGAGTTTGTCCGGCATATAATTAAGTGCACGAATAAATTCATTGCTCGAAGTTCAAATTCAGTGTTTGCGTTCGCAGAGTTTGACTCTTCACAAGGAAATATTACGAGGGTAACATCTCTGCTGTTTCATAATCAGTAATTAATTGTAAATGTTGAACTCTTTCGAGTAAAAACTTGCCTTTCTGTATTGTTAAAGAAAATGGCAGCTGGCATAGAAAACGTGCAACTAAATAATATCCATATGCAGCTACTGTTTTGTCTTACAAAAATATAAAATATGATGACTTACATTTTATATTTTCATTTCTGTTACATTTTATTAAAAAAAAGATAATGAGGAAAACGTGCGCAATTGCAGAATCAGATTTGAAATCCGCGCGCAAATCATCCACTACAATGGCGACAACGGCCTCTTTCGATTTATGCTATGTCCCGAACTGTCCGTCCATGGAATTGTAGGAGCACAGGCAGGTGGGACAATTCCTAGCTTCGACTTGCTTAATAAAAGCGGTTGGTGGTGAAAAGCAACAGTATCTGGATTTTGCAACTCTGAAGTCTGTGGTCTGATGTCTGTGGATTGCTGAGGTTGAGGGTCTGAGTAGGTGTCAGGAGAGGGTGAATAGGGACGTTACGAAGAAGAGAAAAGAGGAAGTCTTGTTGTGAGCGAGAGGTGACGTATGTTAATGAAAATGTGGCGAAGAAGTAAAAGTGATTGGAGCAGTTGGAGAAAAGCGATGAAGTAAAAAGAGGGGTGAAAAATCTGGAGGGATACAGAGGGCGTGGTGGGGCGAGGCGAGGCGGGGTTGGGGCGAGGCGGGACGAGGCGGGGCGAGGCGAGACGGGGGAAACGGGGAGAGACGGAGCGAGGCGGGTCTGGGAGGGGCGGGGCGGGGAGAGGTGGGGCGAGGCGGGGCGGGTCGAGGCGGTCGAGGCGAGGCGGGGCGAGGCGGGGCGAGGCGGGGCGAGGCGGGGCAGGGCGAGGCGGGGCAGGGCGAGGCGGGGCGAGGCGGGGCGAGGCGGGGCGAGGCGGGGCGAGGCGGGGCGAGGCGGGGCGAGGCGGGGCGAGGCGGGGCGAGGCGGGGCGAGGCGGGGCGAGGCGGGGCGAGGCGGGGCGAGGCGGGGCGAGGCGGGGCGAGGCGGGGCGAGGCGGGGCGAGGCGGGGCGAGGCGGGGCGAGGCGGGGCGAGGCGGGGCGAGGCGGGGCGAGGCGGGGCGAGGCGGGGCGAGGCGGGGCGAGGCGGGGCGAGGCGGGGCGAGGCGGGGCGAGGCGGGGCGAGGCGGGGCGAGGCGGGGCGAGGCGGGGCGAGGCGGGGCGAGGCGGGGCGAGGCGGGGAGAGGCGAGGCATGTGAGTGGAGATGGACAGAACGCATGGTGAAGGGGTGGGGGCGAGGTCAGGCGAGGCGAAACGACTGAGAGGGGACTGAGGATATCGGAAAGCGATGTGAAATGGGAAGGGGTGGGGCCGGAGCTCCAGAAATCAATTCGGCTCCCGGCAGCGCGATGGCTTCATATGCAAAGCACGGTTCGCTGTGTTCTCTTAAAGGCCCCCTTCCATTTTAAAACAAGGCTCTGAAAGAGCATTCTCCCGAATGGTTCCTGGGAGTTGACTTCGACTTTCTGTTCATTACACGAGCAACTGTTGGAAGCTTGCATGTGCGTCTCTTCTGCTAGCAAGAATTTCTCTCTCAAAGTTCATTCGGAACATTGACACTGAAATAAATGTACAAAGCTTATTTCAAAATTCATCTTTTATGAGCTCTTTTTATGAAATGGTTTTACGAGGAAAGGTAATAAATAAGAGGAAGTGAGCAAAACACATACATTTCATTGCCGTCACAAAAATTTGACGTTTTTATAATTCCAGAAGAACGAAGGGAAATTGGATGACCTTTGAAGGGATGAAGTTTTTTCTCGCATCTTCATTGAATAAAGATTCTAGTACCTAAGAAATGTCTAGTAAATAATATAATGCTTATGTCGCTTATGCTGGCATTATTAAAACTGGCGTGCTTCTTTTATGAAAAATCCTATGATCACAATGTTGATTATAAATTAAATATAAAATCGGTGATGAAAACATTTTCCCCGCATAATACACAATTTTTTTTCTTAGAATCATTTGAATAACAGTTTTTGGGTTGATCAATTCTGTAATATTAAAAAATAGTGTACTTATTTAATTATAATTCATCGTGTATTACTACGTACAGGAATGCCCTATGTAACCCATTTGTTTATGGAATATTCAATGTTTCCGCGTGAAATTTTTCAGTCTGTTACTGAGTCTTATCATAACGAATGCTTCAGAATAAATGTTACAAAAATTCCTAAGGCATGTAGAAGGATTCAAGATAATTACTTTTGCCAACTGACGTATGATGAAAAATTTCATTTAATGAAGTTCCACGTGAGAGTGTTCCTCACGCTCGTTAAGCAACAAAAGTTTGGCAGGTACGTGCAATCTCTTTTTTTTACGGCGACAGAACTTGACCTGCAAACCATTAATGCATGAGGAGTGTCCTAACAATCAGAGGCATTTTAACTTTCGTACCATACCTGGGGTCTTTTGGACCCCATCATCATTAATTTGTTAATATTTTCCTGACAATTGACTGAAGTATTTATTAAGAATACATTATATTTATTATGTACCTGAAAATAACTTACAAAAATATATAATGGTTATTACGTTCAAGTAATTAAGAATTCAGAAATAAAAACTACGTTAGGTTTCTGTAATGAAAACAGTTTGTTAAAATTTCCCATAATTTTCAACAATAATAAATAAATAATAATAATGACAATAAATCAATAACAAAAACAATGCATAATTAAATGATCTGTAATAAAACAGAAAAAAACATGTAATCGTTTTTACTCGTAATGTTTTTTAAAAGCTACTTCTGTCACATGCAATTGTCACTTGATCGCTAGCGCTGCAGATTGGAATTTTAAAGATAAATAAGTGTTTTTGTTTCTTATATATACTTATATAAAAACAATTATTTACACTCATTATATTGACGTATATATGTTCACCACTTCCAATAGTAAAGCTTGAGATCCCAAAACACCCTAGGCATAGTTATTAATTGTTAATGGCAGATATGGTGCGAGGGTTAAATATGCGTAACTTCGTTATAAAACCTACCTCATGTTCACTGGTAAAACTGGACCAGCTTTAAACCCTCTACACTCCTAGAAGTTTGTAACATTTATTTTGAGACTTCCTGAAAGCTTATATTTTCCAGGTTTTCAAGTTCTTTCATATCTCACATCTTTCTGAATGGATCTATTTTGATCTGAAAAGGTCTATTTCAAGTTTCTTGAAAGCGTTTCATGTACGTCTAAACCAGACTCTGTTGGAGTCCTTCCCGTACCTCAGCAACGCCAACGACCTCGTTACCATTTGTTGAACCACGACTTGTTGGCTACAAAGCGGCAGTTCCCAGCGGCCGTTTTCCGCCCAAACAAAAGGCGGGCGAATAAAAGAGCCGCGGAGAGGCGTTCGACGACGACGACGACGACGACAACGACGTCGACGACGCGAGCGCAAATGCACGCTACCCCAGCCGCCGCCTCCGCCGTCGCTGCCGTCGCGGCGCGCTCAAATATTTGCCGTGAGGCGGATGTGGCGGTGTTTGAGTGAGATCAAATCTGCACCTACCGCACACGACGGCTCGCATCCCCCGGGACAGCTTTGCGGCACTTCCCTTCCCTCAATATTTCCTCTGTGCACGGCTTACCTTCATTCGTGCTCCTCTCGCATCCCTACCTTCACCTCCGCCTTTCCCGAATCGCGTCCCCTACACTCGTCGTTCCATATTACGTTTCCTCTTCTCTTCGTTGTGCCACCTCTCATCTTCGTTCATTTCCCTCCTAAACCCAACCCTCTCCTCCAGATTTTCTCACCCTCTCCCTTCATTACTTTCCAACCCCTGTTTTCTCGTCCTCTCCTCCTACACCAAGACTGTAATTATTATCTCCTGGCTCTTCCAACATAATCTCTTCCTCGTCCTCCTGCTCCTCCTTCCTCTCCTTCGTCCCGTCCGGTCATTCTCCCTTTAATGTCGCCCTTTTTTATTCTCTTCCTTTCCATTTCCCTTTCTCTAGTTTTCCCCTCCATTTTCCCAGCCTACACTCATTCTCTAGTCACCCCCTGCATTATCCTCTTTTCTCCTTTCCTCCTCTCATCTCGTAATTCCTCTTTCTTACCTTTGCCAGTTTCGCTAGCCTTTTCTGCGCACTGCTTCTTTCCTTCCTTCTTCATTTAATTCACATTTCCACAGATCGTCAGCCCCCAGAACGCACGTCTTAAAGGTAAATACGCTCGCGATGTAGAGTTTGTAGCGATTCCTGCCAGCAAAGGGAAGTAAACAGTGGCCTTGTTCGAAAAATGTTTTGCCTTAGAGGTATTGATTTTGGCGTTTCCGGTTTATACTCTAGTTATTTTTGCTTCTTGGGAATTTTGTGATGTTTTTCTCCGATGACTATTATGAACACAATCTCCAAGACCAAGAAAGTTTTTGTCATATACTACGTTTTCCAAATTTCCAATATATTTTGTGTGTTAACTTAGTAATTGGGTGGGGGATTAAAGTAATTGCATTGTGTGTTTTTGGATTATATTTTCATTATTTCTAAAACTTAACATGAAATAAAAATAGAAAAAATTGAGTTCCATAAATTTGTACGTACATTTTAACTTTAATTTACCACCGAATGCTGGCTTGGAAATCAATGGAGCAATGTATATTTGAGAAGTTCACTGTTGAAGGCGACAAGATAAGATAACGAAATGTGAAATTGTTTTGAATTCTTGTTTGTGCTGAACATTAGTATGAAACCATTATGAGTACTTGTTTCATTTACTTATATTTTTTATTTAACGTCAAAAGATGGAAACGAAACGTTTGTTCTTCGATTAGTAATGAGGATTTGGTGAAATTATTTTAGGTATGATAACATATTTAACATTACATGTTCCGACAAGGAGAAACGGGTCATTCGTGTAAAAAAAAGGAAATTTGGAGAATATTACAATAATATAGTATTTAATAATTACTATTATGTCTTTTTCGAACTATTTGTATTTGCTGTCAAAAGCTATCAGTGTTACTGCGATGTAAAATGTATATCCCAAATAACCTAGCAACAACGCGCTGGAGCGAAAACCATCGCCGCCGCTACCTCCGCCGCCTGTAAAACGTATTATTTATTAACTTTTCATTATTTTACTCTCTCTAATAGTGCTACGCAGAATATTTAAAAGCTAAAATACGCATCGGATATGTTCGTGAAAACACTGAATACTTAATGCCCAAAATTTCATGTCAGAAATATATTTTCATTTAAATTTTGAATAAGCATTTTTTCACATTATCTTTATGAGAGGGATAAAGTGAGATATTTGAAGTATAAGAAAGGCAAAAATTAAGACTTAATATTATATCACGATAACATTATAATATTGCGAGAAAGTATGTGTTGTTGTATCCACTGGTTTTTAAATCTTTTAGTAGTTTTCGCGCAATATTGAGTGAAATATTTGTAATATTAAAAGTATGAAGAACAAAACTTTCTCGAAAAAAATCTTCAATTTTTTCTTCAAACGTTTGGTAGGAGTAGTCTTCATTGTACTGCATAAGATGACATTAAGGCAATTTTGTTGTATTCTATTTTTTTTAATTACGCAAATTTAGTTATTACGGAATGTTTTGATAAATCTCTTACGATGTTAATATGCACATTTACAACGATTTGGATATATCAATGCATTTATGAGTGGAAGTGCTTCAAATTAATTCCAAAGAATTTTTTCGAAAATTCAAACGTTTTCTGTGAAAAAGAGCTTCAAATTTTGCATTTACAGTAATGCTTAAACGACATTTTCTCAAAAACGGCACCGGGAGAGGTTGTTCAGTGCATCAACTGATGTCACCGCAGTGCCTCTGACCGGGAGGTCCTTTGGAATGCTATCCTACCGGGAGAGGTGGATTAGTGCATCAACTGATGTCACTGCCTCTGTCCTTGCCTCTAATGTCCCTGCCTCTGTCAAATGTCTGTTAAATGTCAAAAACAGAAAATGACAAAGAAATGTACTTTAGGCGGCGATAGATGGGAGCTAGCAAGAGTTTGTGGCAAGTTCGAATAGCTAGTCGAGACCAAAGGAAATAGTGAACTAATACGGGAAAGTGTGTGCTATTCTGTAGCACCACTAGTTTTGTATGATATTTGTGAAGTTTTAATTTAATTCTATTATTAGGGCTTGAAATGATTGAGCTGATATAAAGCAATGTCTTGTACGCGCCGCAACGCTCACGGCCGGCGCGCCGTCAGCTAGCAACCGCGACAACACCGAAAGGCTAGCCCACACTAAATAGATAATACTATAAAGTCTGTGACATTCTGTAGCTTCCTCCTTTACGAACGTATACGTACTAAAGATAATTATGGCAGATGTGAAGAGGGTGGCGCAAAATCCACAAGGCAGCCAACACTGCAGACTAGAAAGTCTGTATCATTGTGTAGCATCACTAAATTTCAAATTCTCGCGAGATATTCCTTTCTTATTATTTTTAATGAGGTATATTGCTTTGGTAAAAAATGTGATAAGAGCCAGTAACTTGAAAGAAATTTCAACTTTTATATCCAAACATTTATTATTTTTATCTCATTTTTTTAAACATCTCAATAATAATGGTAATTAATTTTGTATATACATCGTTTTGAGTATATTTTATAGAATTCTCAAGCGTAAAACTTGTATTAAAGAACCTTGATGAAGAAACGTTTTACAAGTGTTTGGATAAGTCCCTGATTCCTCTTAGTCTTTCTCTTTTACAAACTCCGAGAAATTTGTTGTGCCTCCGTACTTTCAGAAACTTTTTGTAACTTTTGTTCTCATCTTTCATTTATATTGTAAGAATTTTGCGTCGACTACATTCAATTCTGCAGGTGGATGGCTGGAACTAGAATTTTCTCTTTTGAAATTTCTTCCTCACATTGCACGGAGGTAGGATGTTGCCCCGAGGAGAGGTCATCAGAGACCAAAGGCCTTCACAAACGGTGTTTGAAAGGTGAAGTATATTTGTGGAAAGGAAAGGAATAATCACTGGACTTGGAAGATTTTGTAATATCGAAAATGAACAATTTGTCTGCTCCTGTTTGTTGAATGCGTTATTAGTCAATCTTGTTAATTGCGTGTATTTGAAATTTGTAAATATTTATTTTCCACCGATTACTCGTCGTTTGTGTCGTCTAGCATATTGTATTTCGTGTTTGTTTGTCTGTTTGTACTTGCGCGTCGGCCCGTGTACGGGACGTGGCCTAGCAGCAGCATCCCTGACTCGTGACCATGGGTTAAGGGGCTGCGTGAGATTAGCATGAAGGCATCCCCACGCCGTATTCCGGCCTTGTTAACCTGAGAAGTAAATTGTATCATCGTCACACAGCAACATATATTGGGACATTGCAAGGAAAAAGAACACCCGATAATTACTTTTTCGTAAACGAAAAAGTAATTATTGGTGCTACAGAATGTCACAGACTTAATAGTATTATTTATTTAGTGTGGGCTAGCCTTTAGGTTCTGTCTCGGCTGCTACCTGACGGCAGGTTAGTCGTTTTAGATTAGGTCAATCATTTCAAGCTCTAACAGTAGAATTAAATTATAACTTCACAAATATCATAAAAAATCTTGCCCGACCGGGAATCGAATCCGCTGTCGCGTTATGGAAAGCGAACACGCCGTTCAAATGAGTTAAACCGTCAGGGCGTATTTCTTGTAAGGGTATAGAAATGTGTAGTTATTTCTTCTTAATTCATTATTGAATATTTTCTTCTTGTATTCATCTGAATGTTACATTATACGTACTCCGATTGATTATTTCGTTTCCGGCAGCCTCAACTGCTATGGCCATCAGTGCCGTACGTACAGAGCATGTTTTTATAACGAGAGGAGGTGGTATTCTTCCTCTGCTTGATGCAGAGATGTGGCACCGACTTCCAAGCCGACTTGGGGTTTTCTCTTTCGAGGTATCTCCCACAATGTTGGCACCGTCCCAGTCGGAACGAGGTCTAAGCTCCCGACATGTGTAGTAGCGTAATGCATGTAAGTATAAGTATGTGTAATTAAGTGATGATGATTGGACAAGGAAGAGGAAGGAATGATTCAGTGCCACCCGTGGCCCATTTGCTAGGGTTATGCTCCAGCATTCGCCTGGCGTTGATAGTAGAAATCGCGGAAAACTGCCAATCAGGCCATCGGCCGCTAGAATTCGTCTCCATGCTGTCTGAATTTGACCCAGATATTTAAGTAGTGTCGAATTTTCAACATTGGGACTCGAACCATATACCCTATGCACGCGCTATAGCAAAGGCAGGATGAAATATTAAATTAAAAACGACGTTCAATTTATTTAATATTAGTATGCAATTTTTAAAAAAATGTTCCTCACATTTTCGAAAAGTTATTCTGAATTCGTTTCAGAATTTCAACTCGTTCCAGAGTTGGGTCGGATCGTTCGGAAATATCTTACTCATACAGTTGGAAAACAACTTGCCGCGCCACAAATTAAATATATCGAAAATAGCCATAAATTAACTTTCCGTTACATCCACGCGGACTGAGACTACGCACTCATCTATTTTTGCCTTTCATTGTCAGTTATCATAGGGTATTGAGTTGCAGCTTCCTGTATCTTCCTCAACCGCTGTGACCGCTGTGATCGATCGGTGTCGAAAAATCCTTTCTCAATCGTTGCAGACGTTGCCCACAGTGGTATATTTAGCTATGCAGAAAGTTATTCTGCGCGCCTAACTTCGTGTTATAAATTCTACTCTCACGTTTCTTTTTTGTGTTACCATTCAATCATAGTATTTACTATTTAAACAAAATATTTATGCATTTTTAATAATTCATCAATGTTTCACTGCCAGAAAAATGCATAAATATTGTTTCTATATTCATTAAACATATATTAATCTAATAAAAATACAAAAAATCCAACAATTGAGTAATAATATTGCAATAAAAGGTCTATTGGATATTCGCGCATGCTTCTGTACAAATGCGCTATTAAATTGGAAAGGAGAGAGAGTAATGTTTCCTGACATTCAGTCCGCGCGGGTACTCGCGTCACAAACGCAGCGCGTGCAACGGAGGGTTAATCCAAGAGCCATACGTATCATCAGTTTGAACGCTTACAGCGCTGTTAATGTAGAGCAAATGTTCAGTTTTGGATGGAAGCCATCATATCTTTAGCCATTTCTGTATTCAGTTTAGTCACTGTGGCCGCGTTGGTTGCTGATCCTGCGGTCTGGCGTCATCGATCACAAGGCCTGACTTTCGGTAGAATGAAATATTAAATTGAAAAAAAGTACATTCGACTTATAATATGATATAAAAAATGTTCTTCACATTTTCGAAAAGTCATTCGAACAGTACTCGTTTGAGAATTTCGGAGTTACATCGGCTCGTCAGGAAACACCTTACTATTTCTGTTGGAAAACAACATTCCGGAGTAATCACGCAAATAACTGTAAATTAATGTAAGAGCCAAATTATGATGAATTTGAACGTTTGCAGCGCTGTTATTGTAGCGCACTAGTTATTTAAATGTTCAGTTTGGATGGAACCCACTATATCTTTAGCCATTTCTGTACTCAGTTTAAAGGCAACGTGGCCGCGTTGGTTGCTGATCCCGCGGTCTGGCGTCATCGATCACAAGGGCGCGGAACGCCCGACTTATCCGCGGTTAACCCTCTCACCGCGAGGCTGCGCGGCGAGCGCCGTCGGTGCGGCCGGCCGCCATCTTAAGCGGCTTCGTGGCGCCGAGGGGGAGTGCACTCCGGCGAAACGCCCCTAAGGAGATTACGCGCCGCAGACCCTGCATAGCGCGGGCCTCGGAAACACGGCCGCCAACTTCGCCGTTTCCACCCCGAATCTCGTTATTTCACAGCACTTGAGTTTGCCAGCTTCGGAAATGTGCGGCAGATGGCGTAAAGCACGTATTAAACTTATCCAGTGCCCATGTTGGGGAAACTTTGCTCTTTAAGCATGACTGTCCGTCCTGACCGGATACTCCTCACAGTGTGACTTCTGAATTGAGCGCGTTCATTTTTCTCTTACCAGTGCATGGAAGTTACATATTTACCATTCATACACCTCATAAATATTGTTCGGTTGTACAATAAGATATGCATTTTTATTGGAATAACAATTCAAAAGATTCCATTGTTATACATTTTGTGGGAATAAACATTTTAAACAATTATTTTTTAGTTTTCAAACTTTCCCTTCACTCACTATCGATTTCTGTTATATTCTTCATCCACTTGCATTTTAGATAAAATATCATTGTAAAATATCATTGTCCCTGTAACAGGAGCACATACTATTTTGAAGGTACCAAATTATTTAATGCGCTATGCAACAGAAGAATAATATCAAAATTTTATGTGAATCTCTTCAAATAAAAATTCATATAATCACACTTACAAAAGTAGACAAAAAAAACCATATAATTAAAATAGTAAAAATAGGCCCACTCTAGAGGAGCAATCCTCCATTACTTACACCTGTTCGAAAATCGTATTGGAAAATAGTGAGCGAGATGTGACGTCCCAAACGTTTATAATTACTGTAATTTAGGACGAAATATGTTCTCACCCACGCGAGAAGAGGAACATATTAACTCCCGGTATAGTTTTATTTTTTCTTATAATAAAATATTGCCAAATAGATACCTGCACACATTCAGCACTTTTTAAACCGTTGTTTTAAAAGTGAAAAAAAAACCGTATTGAAACGCAACATCCAACGGTCAGTGTTTGAACATTGCGTTACGTCATCAGATTTCCGTCTGACTACCTACGTGACCCAGGATATCTACAATATCGAAACTTTCTGAACAAGAAGTTCGTCAAGTAATGAATCACGTAACGCAATACTCTATCAAAAGCGCTTTTCGATCCCCGAAAGTTGGCAACCGTGGACGCCTTGCTTCGCTCCGGCGAATCCGAGTGGGCGGCGAACGCGGAGAAGATGGCGTGCCTCGCATAGCCTCGTACTCCTGATCTCGTAACCCGGATCCCATATTTCCAGATCTTTTGCTAATGGATTGCCGCAAAGGAGAGCGAGTTTTGGAGGGACGGGGTGGGGGTAGAGGTTGTGAGTGGTGAAGCAGAAGTGCAAACGGTGAAGCAAAGAGAATACGTGGTAAGTTGATTACTCTCGCACGAGGAATGCACAGTGTGAGATGGGAAATGGGCGATCAATCAGCTTTGGATGGCATTGTTTGTGGATGCAGATGAGTGAAAACGAGAGACAGAGAGAGAGAGAGAGAGACGGATTGATAGAGAGAGACGGATTGATAGAGAGAGACGGATTGATAGAGAGAGACGGAGAGATAGAGATAGAGACGGAGAGATAGAGATAGAGACGGAGAGATAGAGATAGAGACGGAGAGATAGAGATAGAGACGGAGAGATAGAGAGAGAGACGGAGAGATAGAGAGAGACGGAGAGATAGAGAGAGACGGCTTCATTAGATTCTGTAGATAGATTTTAGCAGCTCAGCTTGATGATTTGCCGACTCATGTTTAGGCACAAAGTTGTGGAAAAAAGCTATTTGCTTGGTTTCAGAGAGGCATGGCATGATATGATATTTAATGTTTCTTTAAACCGGCTGAGATGATGTATAAAAATATCTTGTATTTGGAGCGTCTGTGGCCGGTAAGATTAATCCCACCGAGAAACAGTAGCTACAGGTCTTGGTCAAGTTTAACCACGGAGAGAAATCCAGATGGCCAGAATCGGTAGTTTTCCGTACTTTCTCCCACCAATTCCAGGTGAATAAGACCCTAGTAAGGAACCACGCACCTCACACACACATACACTTCCATGCACTGCACTACCACACATGTCGGAAACCGTTGGGGAGCTTAGAGTTTGGCCCGGCTGGGGTGGTCCCCCCTGGCGGAGATACCTGGAAGTTTGGAAGTCCTGCACCGCGGCGTAGGCGTCTAGGTCAGCGCCAGGTGTCACCTGGAGGAGGAAATTTTCTGGGGTTATAACACACCAGGACCGGTGGCTTAGTGCATCAACTGATGTTATTGCAGTGCCTCCGACCGGGAGGGTCTAGAGCAGTGGTTGCCAACTTAATGCTCTGTGCCGTTACAGAAATCTGCTCTCTTGCTCCGAACCGACCGACCGAGCAAAGGTAGAGGCCGTCGCTGCGGCAAGTGCACAGTGTTCCAATGATGGTACGGAACTCGAAGAAAAGGTTCGCTTGGAAAATCGATAATTACGATTTTCAACTGGTAATTATTATTTATAATGATTATCATTTACTAACAATATGATGAATTATATAATAGAAAATATAATATTACATAACTCAAAACAATATCCGACTCTTTATCTAACCAATACCGTAATTTCACTTCCATTCTTCTGTAAGATAATATTTTTGGAAAAGATAGTTTTCACATTTTAGGACAATAATATTTTATCCAATAGTATATAATGTAACGAATTAGTTCGTTCTGAAGCGATAATTAATGTTAACAAATAGGTACCCAGTAGGGGTCACGTAAGAGGATTTTGACCTCTGGCTTGATTATTATTGATGTATAGTTTTGATTGAGAATGTTGTAAATCCTCATGATTTTCACTATCTTTTCCATAATCTTCAATATGCAAATTTCTTTACTTATTCCATGATTGCGATTTATGTCAATTCTCAGAATTTATTTTAATCTCACAAATTTCTCAGGGTCGCAAAGCTACGTGATGCGTCAGTAGGTTGGGCTTTTTAACATACTGCAGTTCTTTCGAACACACTAAACATTTCGCCATTGTTCCAGTATCTACAAAAGGATACCTTTCTTCCCTAACAGAAGGAAAATTGACGGGTGTGGACAGTTTCCCTCTCATGTTGCCTGAAACACCGGCAAAGGCCCACTGCTAACGTTTCTGAACCGTCTGCCCCTCGTTCCCTCTCCCATTCGCTCGCATCGCTTCTCCGAGCGCCTTATCTCGGAGGGCAAAGCATCGCTTCTCCGACGACATTCCTTGTCCATTTCGCAATCACTGGCCTAGAGTTCCACTCCCAAAGGTGGCAATATTTTCGACACCGGCTTGTCGGCTAATCGAATTCAGTCGCTCTCTGGAGGAGATTTCTAGCGGCCGGCTGTTCTGATCGGTAGTTTTCCGTGGTTTCTCCGATCAACGTCAGGCGAATGCCGGAGCACTACCATAACAAACGGGCCACGATCCGCGCGCGATCTTTCCTTCCTCTTCCTTGTCCTATCCTCTCCTCTTAGACACACACTTACACTAACATGCACTTCACTACCACACATGTCGGGAGACCGGTCGGGAGCTTAGAGCTTGTCCCGGCTGGGGTGGTGCCCCGCTGGTGGGGGATATTTGGATGAGGGGAAAACCCGGCTAGTCGACGGTAGGTCGGCGCTAGATCTCGCCATCCAGTGGGGAAAAGATCATCGCCTCCTCCAGAGAAAAAAACACGCACTAAACTTACGGGACTAATGACCTACTTAGTTGACGCGCCCGGAAACACGAATTGATCAATCATTCCTTGTCCAGTTGACAATCACTGGTCTAGAGTTCCACTCCCAAATGTGACAATATTTTCGACACTGGCTAGTGGGCTAATCGAATTCAGTCGCTGTCTGGAGGAGCATTCTAGCGGCCTGTTTGGGGCGTGGGCGGGGATGGCGAGGCTGGGAGCTCGCCACGGTGTAAGATATATAGGTGTGTTCATCCCCAGTCTAAAACTGAAGCTTCTGTGAGGCTAGTTCTCACAATTCTCGCATATAAGCGGTGCGATCTTTGGCTGTCATTGGGCAAGGTCGTGATTGGTCGTGATTCATTCGACAGCTATGTGGCCACCTGATTTCTGATTTCAAGTGAGTGATTTGTCGCTTCGCAGTAGAATTGGTAAAGTCTACAGCGAACAGTTACGAAAATGGGTAGGAAATATTTTGTAAAACTTGTAATAGCCACAGTTTAAGATATCATCTCAAACTGTATAATTCTGTATAATTCTAAAGAACCTGAAATAAGTATTGTACCACCGTTTCTGGGTTGATGGCCGCCATCTCGATCAGGTTTTTCGTCCATTTTTTTTTCATTTTTCATTTTTCATTTTCCTTGATCCTTGAGCAAATGCTGAGATGGTCCCTTGTTTTGCTTCTGGACATAAATGTAACTTCATTATTTGTGCACGTCTTCTGAATTTCAGTGGGAAATATAGTTATTCAAATTATCGTTTTTCATATTATCGCGGCAAAAAGTATTATTCTTTCATGTAGAACATGAGGGTTCAGGGCAGGAATTTATAGCTAATTTACCTTTGAAAATATATTTTATTATATAGGAGCGAAAATTTCGTCAACAAAACTGATTCAAATATGATTTAGGATAGAGACCACAGAATTATGAAAACGTGCACAAAATTCACTTCTCCCCATAGCTCGTCACACGCAGTTTTTAACTGTTTTTGACGTAAATAAATAAATAAATAAATATATAAAAAGATATATATCTAACACCGTGACCCAAACCGATCGTGCGCACCGTACGGACAAGCGAGAAACTAGCCTCAAAATGGCTTCAGAAAATTTGCCCCAAAGGCGGCTAGGTGACACATCTATACAGAGTGTCCAGGGAGGAAACGTCGAAACTTGGAAAATAAGCTCTTAACACAATTCTAAGCGTATTTTCGCTGAAAAACTATGTACATTTTTCGAATGGTTGAGCCGCTATTAGCACTCAAAAGTTGGTTTGAAAATTATTTTTAATTAAATTATTTTTAGGCGAAAATATGCATTATGGAAGCATAGAAACATTCAAGAAACATGAAATTTGTTTATTATTTACAAAAGAATTGAATATATTGACTTACAGAGAAAAATTAAGCGAGAAATAAAAAATATAGTCGATTTGTATAAATTGGGTGTTTTTTTATTTCTCGCTTAATTTTTCTTTGTAAGCAAATAAATTCATTTCTTTTGTAAATAATAAACAATTTACATGTTTATGGAGTGTTCCTATGGTTCTACAATGAAATTTTTGCCTAAAATTTTTTTTTCAAATCAACTTTTGAGTGCTAATAGCGGCTCAATCATTCGGAATATCGACGTATTTTATTTGACAAAATATGCTTAGAATTGTCGTAAGAGCTTGTTTTCGAAGTTTCGACGTTTCCTCCACGGACAACCTGTATAGGTGTGTCAATTAGCCGCGCCGCGCCGCGAAAGATGGCCCCCGCTCCGTCCCCGGGGCCTGCCGCTGACCTTGGCCCGGAGGAACCCCGGCTCCCCTCCCCGCCCCCCTCCCTGCGCCCGCCAGCCAGTGGCGGGCGTGCGAACCGAAAGGAACCTAAAGCCGCCAAACCACGGTGTAAAATATAGAGGTGTGCCAACTAGCCGCCTTTGGGGCAAATTGTCTAAAGCCACTTTGAGGCTAGTTCCTCGCTCTTCCGTACGGTGCGCACGATCGGTTTGGGTCACCGTGTAAGATATACATCTTAAGATGACATCTTGAACTGTGACTATTACACAGTTGTACAAAACATTTCCGACCCATTTTCGTAACTGTTTTCTCTAGACTTTACCAATTCCACCGCGAAACGACAAATCGCTGACTTGAAATTAGAAATAAGCTGGCCACAGAGCTGTCGAATG